>CM031242.1:1021464382-1021771882 GCA_018340775.1 Taxus wallichiana var. yunnanensis
GCATATTTCCCATTTACTAAGACTCAAAATTCACTCACCATAACTAACTAAGACTTAGTCCTACCTACCTTAATGCACTAAGACTTACTGAAACCCCAATATCATATGCCTATTCTCACTCTAACCACATTCCCACTCATTAAAACATAACATTATGTTTTGATCTAAGAGATAGACTGCGCTGGCCCAAAAATATTGCCAAGATCTGACATTTTAAGTAAGCCTAGGATTTCCAACCTTTACCGACGCGGTCAACCCTAGACCAATGTCACCACCCTAAACCATCATCGATTCATCGTTGACTTTTCTTGCACAGGGTGCAAGAAGGTCAACTCAAAACTTTTAATTTTCTTGGAAGGGGCATGTTAGAGGTTTGACTATGTTATGGGAAGCTACTTGAACAAGATATTCATTTTAAATTACTAGTTTTGGAGAGCATTGAAGGTCATATTTGATTCAAAACTACAACTTGGGTGTAATTTCATAATGCCATGTCTCATAGATGCAACCATTCCATTTGAAACCCTCGTTAGAACCATATAATAGCTGCAAACAACCATTGCAAGGCCCTGAAGAAGGTAGGAAAAGCAACATGTATTGGACATGAGGTTATGAAGCTACAGACAAGTGGTAGTTTTGAAGGACAATTCATAGTGTTGCAAGTAATTTGCATTTTTAATGATCAACAACAGGGTACATTCGATTGTTCATTTATTACTATGATTAAGTGAATTATTTAAGTGTTTTGAGTTGTATAGGTTCATTCATTATCCATACAAGTGAAAGAAAGTACAGAAAGGAAGGATATACATCTCATAACATGGAAATATTTTCATTTATTCATGAGTAATAATAGTACAGACTTTCTCACACAAGCCGTGAGGAATAACTGAAGATTCAACAATGCATATATTTATGAAGCTAAAATGTAAAGAGGTAAAAGAAACCCATCATTTCCTCGAGGATTTTTCTCTTCCTTCTGCACTATTGTTCCAGATTTCCACTGCAACTGCATCGCACCATGGTACCTAAAAAGGGAAAATCAAATGATTGTCAATTTTGAGCTCAGGGTTTATTTTAACTCTTTATACTTCCAACTTCATAAATTCATGCATTTAAAAGTGTAATCATCATGAGATTGCAAAAGGATCAGAATATGGAAGCTGAAGATTACAGCTAAGAAGAAATAAATTAAGGAATTTTGAAAAAAATTGACAGGGCTTCGCCATGTAAAATGGATATTTATGACTTTCCAGCATGCATATAAAGTTGTAATGAGGCTCAAATACAAAAATGAAGCAAATATGAGAGCACAAAATACTACAATGTCAATGAAGTACATTCATTCAAGCAAGGTAGTACTCATCTACAACATGAGCAGAAGCCATTACAGGTGAACAAAGGAGCTATCTCATGATGCCATTAAAAGTGAATACAGAATGGTGAATAAAGAAATGACATCCTCAGATCATCAAATGACAATGATTCATCAAAAGGGATCAAGTATAGTCAGGACTGTAAGGTTTCAAAGTACTATGGATAAGCAAGTAGAGTTTTAGAAACTTGTATTGATGAATTTTGCAAATGTGTTATAAAAGTTACTACTCTACCCAAAGGAAAATTCCAATGAACCAACACAAATAATACATTAGAAGGGTTTCCCAACAACAAGCAACAATTTCAAGAAAGCATACTATAAAGCTCCATGAGTTAGAGTAATACCCGACTGTAACAAGGAGGGCTAGGTAGTTCAAAACATCATTCAAGCAAGCTCATGAAGTTCATGCCATAAATAATTCAAGTAGCATTTACATTATAAAGGGATACAAAAAGTCATAATAACCTGATTTAAAGTATAACTATCTTTTCAGAATAGGTATACCAATTCAAGATCAGAGTAAAGGAGATTATTATAACTCAAGACCATGATAAAAAAGTAACTCTCGACCAAGAACAAAGTAGTATTATTAATGAAGGCGTATGGAAATGGAAATGTAATATTAATACAACTCTAAGAGCTATGAAAGATCAAAAATACGTATATTCGTAAATAGCCTCCAAGGAATATATCAAGGAAAACATGAAGGGAGCACCAGTTTCTTTAGTTGAAATTGCATTACTAAAGGCTACTCATGCATTACAGTAAAGATGCTACAGAGGTTCAAAACAAAATCTTCACAGGTACAAATTTTCAAGGGACAACTAAGTATTGAGGCATTATAAAGCGAAAGCCTGAGTTTCAGAATCATAGGTCCACAAATATACAACCAGGTGTATCTTATCTGAGTAAAATAATAGATACCTACAGTCGAGTCACCAAGAAATCAAGGAAAAGAGTAACGAGTCAATATCAAGCTCTTAGAAAATCTATTTGATAAAATACGCAGGTCATGGAAGGAGGAAAACTCACAACAATAATACATAAGTTGGAGCTAATAGTGGAAGGAAACCTTCATGTAAACCAAATATCCTCAACCAAATCGGTGCAGAGTGGAATAGAGTGCAAAATGATTCAAAATCAGATAGAAAATACAAATCCTAGTTTTCATCGCAGACCCATTAATGGGTATTAAAGGAAAAATTAGAATAAGGAAACAAGTACTTACTATTTAAATTAAATCTGAGCAACCCTCAAATGGTCATCAAGTTCAAGAAAAAGGAGCAACCCAACACGATTTTCAACTCGAAATCCCAAAGGAACCACGAAGACACGAAATATGCAAAGAAATAGTGAATTATCAGTGTTTCAAAGTCAAAGTAATAATGACAAAACAATTACCATGCTCAGAGGTCAAAGACTTACCATCCTTGCATCAAAACAGTGATGCTAATAGGACAGAGGTCGATCAAAAAGCTGAAATGACGAAGAAATGCAAATATTTGAGCCTCATGACATTACACTGCCTCAAAATAACAAATTTCGAGCTCGACTAATCATCATTGGAGGTTACAGAATTCACAAAGATCAAAGAATAACATGGTGTTGAGCTTGAAGTTCACAACAATAATGGCCACATCAAAATAAAAATCTCTCAAATCTCACTCAAAAAGTAGCATAGCTGAGACCAACAAAAGAACCACAAGAATGTAAACGCAATAGAGCTCAGAAGGCCGAAAAATACAGAAGATCCGAGCTTCAAAAGCTACGACAATGGCATCAAGAAAAAATTTTGCCAGGGCTTCGCCGCCCTCTTCGAGAAAACCAAATGATCAAAATAAAAGAGTTCAAGAATTTTAACTCTTTCACCTCAGCAAGCTTAACCTAACTTAACCAGAGTTAGAAGATCAACGATCACAAAATAGAAGGACGTAGATCAAGGGCTAAATATTGAGCTCCAAGATCAAATTAGGTAACTATAGTCAATTCCACCGACCACTTTAAATGCAAGCCTGAATCCTAACTAGAGGTTAGAAATTGATGGCACCAGACCAAGTAGTATAGAGATCAACGGCCCAGGATCCATTTCAAATACCAAAGCAAACTCGGCCTGAGTCAACTATACCACCGACAAAGCACATGGAGGGGTGAGTCACCATGGATAAGGGGCCAGCCCACATAATCAAACAAATAATCATCACAAAGACTTTCAAAGTCTAACAATAGTATATGCTCTCAAAATTCAATTTTCGACCAAATTATGCCACCAATGATCACTTTGAAAAGGTGAAAGATCAAAATATACACTTTCAAATGCAAAGACCGACACATATATACATGTTTATATTTATCAAAGGTGGTGAGAAATATAGTGATGGATACAAAGTAAAATGGTCGACCCTTATTCTTGCTAAGCCCACCAAGGTGGCCAAACCAAGTATAATGTAAAAGTGGTCCCCACTCTAGAGAGAAATTGGAGATAATTTATAGAATGTCACCCTTGTGATCATTTGGAGCCAAAAGAGATGTCAATATCAGAGCATGTGCACATGGACAGGTGGTCCCCACAGTGGATGTTCCTACTTTGCAAATATTACAATTATTGTAATTATTTTGTTCTTGCAAATAAGGAGTTACTTTGCATGTTTCACAAGAGGTTAGAATAATGAAAGAGACAAAGTTGCATGCCCATGGAGAGAGAGACTTTCCTAGCAAGCAAGCTTATTTTTAGCAAATTATTCATCCTTGCTTTCTTAAAATAGAACAGTCAACTTCAGTTTGACTGCATTGTAACCAAGGCTATTAATGCCTATTTGTAACTACATGCTCTATTTGATTCCTTTATCTATTATTAAATAAGGGATAAAAATAAGATGCATGGGCGAGTGCAAGCCTGAAGCTATTTTTAGGGAGGGTGAAATTTATTTTCTATATATTGTGTGCCTTTGCAAAGCACAAAGGGAATTTTTGGAGGACTTTTGGATATAGGAGTACTGAAGCAATTTTTGCCAGTTTTTCCTTCTGTGTGTGAAGTATTTTCTGCCTTTCCAATTATTTGCAGTCTTGTGTATGTTTCTATTAGTCTTGTGAATGCAAATTCCCTAACCAATCATCTTACCCTGCTACAAAATTCAGTATTTTCTACTTAATTTTAATGTGCATGTTAACTTATCAGTACTGTTGTGATTTTCCCTCAGTATAACCAAGTGTTTGCCCTTAAACATTCTGCAAAACTATTGGCTCGTGCATCAAGAATCCTTCTCATAGAAATCATGCATATACTCAGTCAAAGCCCTCATATAAATTTTGTGTATCACCTCATTTAGTTATTTCACAGCCATCTTTTACCCCTAACCCCAGAAAATCAATTTAGGATACATCAAAAAAGGAACCGGCCTTGATACCGAGAGACTCACCTCAAAATAGGTATACCCACAGACCTGAGGTGTTTCCATTGTATCTACGAAAGAGAGAGACCAATATTGCAAGCTTAGAAAACCTGCAGCCATCTCTCTATAGGGTGAAATTTCAAGAGATAACATTTTTTGGCAAGCCCGTGTGGACAATCAGATCTACATACAAATTACAATTTCTACAAATAGACATAAAGAAAAATAAAAGTCACTTTCGGAACAAGTTGCAACAATTTATTCTAAATATTCTAGGATCTTTTGGTGACTCCTTTAAGTTGATATCAGACCAGTATTGCAACATGTTCCATGCCTAAAGTGACTACAAGATCATCGGTAAGAGGAATTCCTTCTGAGTTTGTTTCTTTACCTTTGAATTGTGCTAGAAAGAGAAGAGTTTGTAATACTTTACCTTATAATAGACCTGGTTTTGGTAATCCTCCTAATATTTCTTCACCACGTATAAATTTCTTAATTAATATCCCGCTTTTCAAATTACTATCCAACCACCAAGGAATTTTGTGACCTTTACTAATGACAGTCCATTAGTAATTCCAGTTTACCCAAGACATTCCTAATGCTGCCATGAAAAACTTGTCATCATTTACGGGTGAAAATCAGGTCACACCAACTAAACATATTAAAGATGTTGCAACCCTATGTGTAGTCCATAATATCACTCATGAATATGTAGTTTTAAAACTTTTAGCTGCATCTTTTAAAGGGCATGCCTTGCAATGGTATATAAACCTAGAAATTGGAGGAATAAGGACTTGGGATGACATAGGTGAAAAATTGCTGAAACAATTCCAAGATAATTCAAACCGTTTGTCTCTCATTGAATAGTTGTCTACTATTAAAAAGCTCCCAATGAATTTATGTCTAGCTTCAATATCCATTTTTCCGAACTTGGGAGAGAATTCTCGCAAAGTGTCAAGCCTTAAGCTGATCACAATTTCCTTTATTATCTTAGGGCATTAAAGAATGATATATCAACTATGATTCATTCAATGGGTGGAGAGACACTCCCGATGCCTACGATATCGCTATCCAAGCTGAAAATAGTCTTATTCAAGCTAAAAAATTAGGACCAAGGCCATCAATGCCATTTTTGGTAGATTTAGCACCTATGCCTTAGCCTATTACAATCATAAAGCCTACTATTGTAGCCCCATTAGATGATGTGTATAAAGCTTTGTAGACCATGGGAAAGAAATTGACTTCGATTGAGAACAAGATTGTATTACCTAATAGACCCTATCAAGCTCCTTATCAACCCTATCAATAGAATTAACAAAACAGATGACCTTATCAACATAATCAAAACTATAGGCAGCCTTACCAGTAAAGGCAGTTTGACCCAAAGGCTCCCAGTTCGTCTAATGCTTTAGTCCCAGTTACTATGGCTACAAAAGAGTGGTGTAAACTTTGCAATCAACCTCATTAAGCTGCAACTTACCCAAATGATTTTCTTAATCTAAATCTTGTTGCACAACCTCAATCTGAGACATCATTCATGCCTCAAATGGAGGGTGGGCAGCAAGAAAATCATGTTCAGAAAGCACCTGAATAGAATTTAGTTAGTTTTAATGAGGAGGATTTCATTGTAGTCACTACTAGGGCTCAAGGAAAGGTTGTTGAAAGTCAAAGGCAACAAAATAGGCCTATCCTACCTAGTATCACTGATAAGACAACATCTACAGCTCCAAAGTCAACCAACAACCACGATGTTCCTCAAAACTAGGAAATTTTCCAGTTGATAAAGACCATCAAAGACACTACATCCCGATCTAGGAAGACTATTTATACCTCAGATATCCAAGGCAGCTGAAGTAGAATCAATTTTTGCTAAGGCCTACTCGAGACAATTGATTTTGTCTCTAAACTAGTTGCTTCTTTTAACATTGTTGATGTAATGAAAAATCATAATGTTAACATCTCAATGTGGGACACTTTAAGTATTCCTGGACAACAAGATTTACTCTCTCATGAGCTAGCTAAGCTATAGATTTCTTCAAATACAACATAAAACGAAGTTTAGAAGATAGACATGGTCCTTAGAACGTTTGAGCAAGACCACATTAAAAAAGTTAAGTGGATGGTTTAGAAAGTTCTGAATGCTCATGACATCAAGAAACCACCACCATTTTATTTATCACTGATTATCGGTGAACATTTAGTTCATAATTACATGGTGGACAGTGGTGCAAGTAGCACAGTTATGCCAAAAGTGATTGCTAAAAATTAGGTTTGCATTATGAGCCTACATAAAGGAGTGTATTATAGCTTGATGGAACTGCAACTAATACAGTTGGTATAATCAAAATTTAGAAGTGACGTTACATGCTTGCCCAAATGTTTCTATTATGCAAGATGTTACTATTGTAGATTTACCTCCATACTTTACTTTATGCTTATCTAGAGATTTCACAACAAAAATAGGAAGTTATCTCTCTTCAGATTGGTCCTTATTTTTCACTACTCGTTATGGTACTAAATTTACTATCGATTCAGAGCCATTGGCTAGATTTCATATTCAGCCTTTCTCCAGATCGGTCTTATTTTGACGAGGTATCTGTGCTTTTCAGCATTAGATGGTGTTTCTAACATTTTATAGATGAAAAGACAATTGAAGCACATGCTCATGATCCTTTTAAAGAAGTTGAACATCTTTTTGGTGTGTATTGTATGCATGAAGAAAATACGCAACTTCCCTTGCTGTCCAAAATAGAAAATTCAGTAGAAGGGGTTTGCAAGCTTCATTTTGATGGAGCTAAGAACAAAAAAGGATAGGGAGTAGGTTTGATGCTCACTTCCCCAATAAGCGAAAGGTATTTCTCAGCTTTGAGTCTCCATTTTCCATGTACTTGTAATGTAGCTGAATACGAAGCATTAATTCATGGCTTACTTTGGGCTAGAAAGAAAGGTATCATCACATTACAAATCTTTCGTGATTGTGAGTTGGTTATCAATCAAGCGAAAAAATTCAATGTTTGTAAGAATCCACTAATGAAGTCTTATAGACATATATTTTCATACTTAATGGAAGATTTCAACGCCATTAATATTTAGTCTATTCCTAGAACTGAAAACAAGCATGCAGATAGACTTGTAGTAGTTGGTGCTAGTTTCGAAGTGTTGGAACAGATAGAAAAAAACAAAATTTAGCCTCATATTAAGCTAATTGTCAGGCCCTCAATACCTGATAATGATTTAAATTGGCAAGTTTTTGAAAATGATGATCAAATCTGTAGGTTTTTGTAGCAAGAAACTGAATTTTCTATAGTAAATCAGGATAAATTACAACATTTATATGGTGATCGATTATTCAACTAAAGACAAATAAATTGCCTTGAGGTCTTGTCACATTGGAAGACATCTTCAGTACTAATGATCAGTTAAGAAAAGACAAAACTAAGATGTCAATGCATGCTGATAACTATGAAGAGGTTTCAATTGATGAAGGAAAAAATTTACTTCTCGGAAAGGTATGTTCCTCAGCTGAAAAACAGTCATTTATTAATCTTTGTAAATAATTTAAAGATGTTTTCACTTGGAGATACCAAGACTTAAAAGGGTTTGATCCTAGTTTAGCACAACATACTATCGAATTGCAGCCAAATTCTAAACTAGTCAAGAAGAAACAAAGGCCTGTAAATCCCAGAATAGAATCTCTTATGAGGAAAGAGTTATCCAAGTTGATTGAATCAGGGATTATCTTTCCGCTTAAACATTCATGTTGGGTAGCAAATCTTGTTCCTATAAGGAAGAAAAATGGAGATATCAGATTATGTGTGGATTTCAGAGATCTTAACAAAGTATCACTAAAAGATAATTACCCACTACCGAACATGGATCAAACTTTGAGAACAGTCTTAGGTTCAGACAGACTATCTCTTCTAGATGGTTATAGCGGATATAATCAGATTTTAGTCCGAGAAGAAGATAGGTATAAAATAGCTTTTACCGCCAAGAGGGGTACTTACGCTTATAAAATAATGCCTTTTGGTCTTTCAAATGCCGGTGCAACATTTCAACGTCAATGGACATGGATTTTTGTAGCTTATTAAATAAATACATCCTTGTTTATTTAGAGGATGTTACTTGTATTTTAAATTTTTTTGAAGAATATCTAATGCATTTAAGGTAGACTTTTTAACTATGCAGGGCGGTAGTTTGGAATATCTTTGAATCCCAATAAGTCTATCTTTTCAATACATCAAGGTAAATTACTTGGCCATATTGTTTCTAACAAAGGTTTATAAATTTACCCTTTCAGAAACGAAGCTATATCACAACTATCATTGCCTCATCATAAGAAGGAATTGCAGAGTTTTCTTGGAAAAATCAACTTTGTTAGAAGATTTGTTCCAGATTTTGTAGCATTGGTTAAACCATTAACAACCATGTTAAAGAAAGAGAAAACTTTCTCTTGGACCAGCGAAGGGAGAGAAGGTTTTGAAGCAATCAAAATAGCTATCTCTCAAGCTCCTACTCTTGCAAATCTAAATTTTGATAAATATTTTACAATGTATGCACTTACAGGAGCTGAAACAATCTCAGCTATTTTAACTCAGGTTAATGATGAGAATATTGAGTAGCCAATTGCTTTCTTTGGATAGAGTTTGCATGATTACGAAACAAGGTACACATTTCTTGAAAAACAAGTACTTTTATGTTAGGAATTAGTATTTACATTGTGTAGATAATAATTACATTTGGTAATTATTATTATATTAGTAATTTGTTATTTAGTTGTTATATAAAACAACTAATAACAAATGTGTGCTGAGTTGTTTGGTTGTTACAAACAACTCACGTGATTAGTATTTGTTAGTAGAATAGTTTCCTAATTTATAGGAAACTATGTGCCTATATATTTGTAATTGCATCTTATGTAAATAATCCGGAATGAATTGAAAGATATATCATTATTCCGTGCATTTTATTCTACAAATATAGTCCAGCTCTTACATTTGGTACCAGAGCAGGTTATTCCTATGAGAGCCAAGAAGATTTAAGAGGCCAAAGAGAATATTCAAAAATCCGTCCAAAAAAATACAGCAAGTAGTGTTCAGTAAAATGAACATATCTTCCTCATAAAACATCGGATTGAGGTGATTCTTTTTGGGTTGAAAAGATGAGAAAAATACACACAACTTTGTAGTTTACATTAGGGTCAGATTCAGCATGTAGATATGACGAAATTTCTGTCAAACAGACGTTTTTGTGGCTGGAAATGCACATCCGGTAAAAGAAATGCAACACACAGGTTTTTTCTTATTGGTCAATTTTTTTTAATTATTTAGCAAAACTATAGTTTAATATATATATATATATATATATATATATATATATATATATATATATATATATTTTCTATAGTTTTTTTCTTAATAATTGAATTTTGAGGGCAATTCAATTTTATTTTAATTGGACCAATTTACGGGAAATTGTAACCTCAATAACTTTTGCACGGTAACTCAAAATTGAGCACCGTTTTTTGCAAAAGTGTTTATTTTTTAATTCTCATTATAGTGGTTCTAATTTTGGGATAAAATACCCACTTTGAAAAATATCATATTTTTTGGCTATTTTGTGGGACGCATTATCGGTTGTACCCGACGTCCTAAAACTAAAATGTTTCACATTGCGGGGGGAGAATAACTTCAATGTGGAAACAAATGAGCTTAAAATTTTCATTTGGCTGAGTTAGAAGCCAAAAAAACTGGAGGATGGAGGCACAGGAGGCTGGAGGTCATTCAGTGACCTCTCGTCAGTCACCAACGACGGGCCGCACAGAAGCTGTGGTGGCATATGTATGGTGTGAGTATTAGATTTTCAGTGTGGTTTTCATTTTCTCAGTGTGCTTCAGTTTGCAGTGTTCCTATTTTGTGTGGCATTTGATGGATGTTGGAAAGAGAGTTGTGTTGGAGCGTAGATGACTGTCAGTGATCCTCTGACTGACTTGGTCCTCTGACTGCCATACTTCTTTGGAAGATGGTCAGCTAGAAGAATACGTTCACTAGCATTAGTGACCATGTGCAGCAAGACCTAACTAGCAAGATCCATTCAGGAGTATGTTCTTCGATGCATTTTGCTTCTCAGTATCTATTTGAGTGGAATTTCACATTGTGGGGGGGAATACATACCAATGTTCCATTCCCATTCTGTACCCAAAACGACTTAGTCAAGGAAAGCTTCCAGTGGCAGTGGTAGTTTTCTATGTTGTTCGAGATCGAGTGGCAGCGATCAATGACAGAGACTACAATTAAGAACATTATGATTCTTATAGGAAGTAATGTGAAATTTTTTCAGTATATCTTCTATTGTGTAGTTTTGATATATGCATGTTGTGTTTCCTACATAATTCCCTGATGTATAATCATAGTGATGAAAAATAGCACCAGAGTAAGTCAGTTCATGGATCTTGAAAGGGTTTGTGGGAGGATCCAGAAAACCACACGAGGTGGACAATTGATGAAGTTCCTGTCACATCAAGGTTTGTGGTAAGCCTGTTTAAAACCATGGAAGGAGAGAGCATTTCTTTTGAATCAAGGTCATGAGTCACATAGTTGGACACGCCACAGGGGTGAGCATACTGCAGTTGAGAGTGTGGATGTTTTTCTACCATGTAAACACACAGGGGTGAGCATACTGCAGTTGAGAGTGTGCTGAGTTGTTTGGTTGTTACAAACAACTCACGTGATTAGTATTTGTTAGTAGAATAGTTTCCTAATTTATAGGAAACTATGTGCCTATATATTTGTAATTGCATCTTATGTAAATCATCCGGAATGAATTGAAAGGTATATCATTATTCCATGCATTTTATTATGTAAATATAGTCCAGCTCTTACATTTTAGTAGTCGAGGACTAAAAATTTTAAGTACATGCTTTCAAACAATAAAATTCATGTTCTTGTTTCTCATCCAAGTGTGAAAGATTTCTTGTTAAATAAAGAATTGAATGAGAAAAGAGCAAGCTGGATAACAAAGGTTATGGAATATGATGTTGATATCTAGGTTTCTAAGATGGTTCAAGGTAAAGGTTTATGTGAACATCTAATTACAAATATGGAAAAATAAAAAGTCAAAACCCAAAGATTCATAATAGCATGCTAAAATTACGTATCGTGATCGGACATCATGGTCCAACCAGAAAACCAGCAACTCTTGATCTTGCTCAAGAGATCCAAGAATCAAGGTGGATGACTTATTTGGTTGACTCCTTATAACTTGCACCTATCTGGAAGGTATGGATAAAAAAAAGGAAGATATTTTAGATTGCAAGCCATCCCTTATCTCTTTGTTGAAAAGAGATATAAATGGAATCTTCTGCGATGTGTTGACTACGATAAAATTCAGAAATTACTATCGATTTCATGAAGGACCTACGGAGGTCACTTCTAAAGCACATACCACAGCCTTAAAAATTATGAAAGCTAGTTAGTATTGGCTTCGCATATTCAAGGACTGTTTTGAATGGATTATAAAGTTTAAGAAATGTGTTTTCTTTGTTGGAAAAGAACATTTAGCTTTGACACCTTTAAAACCTATTTCAGGTTGATCGACCTTTTATGCGGTGGGGTCTTGACTTCATTGGCATGATAAACCCTCCTTCTTTGCAAGGACAAAAATGGATCTTAACTACTATGATTATTTTACATGATGGATGAAGCAATAGCCTTGAAAGATGCTAATGAAAATTCAATACTATCCTTTTATGAAAGTATAGTTTAAAGATTTGGTGTTCCAGAAAATATCATATCAGAAAATGCTTTAGCATTTATTGGTGCAAAGATAATGATTGGGTTGTCAACTATAAAATCTATCTAAGTTCTTCATCTAATTATTACCCACAAGGTAATGGCTTAGCTGAAAGTACTAATAACAATCTGTTATGGATCATCAGAAGAACACTCAAGGATAACCAAAGAGCTTGGCATCTAATGTTGAATTTAGCACTTTGGGCTGATAGAGTGACTCCTAAAAGATCAATTGGCAATTCACCATACAAACTTGTGTATGGAAAAGAAGCAAGAATGCCTATTTCAGTTGAGTTACCCGCATTATATTTGTTGCATCAAATGGAGTTGCTTGAGAATGAACCATTGCAGGTTCGTTATGCAGAGTTAATGGAATTACAAGAGCTAAGAGATCAAGCTCATCTAAATATGGAAAAGAATCAGAAACAAATGAAGAAGACTTTTGACAAGAAATCAAAATTCGAGTCTTGATGAAGGAGATATTGTGTTAAAGTGGGATGCTAATCGTGCAAAACTTGGAAGACACTCAAAGTTTGATACAATTTGCAAAGAACACAATGATTTTTAGCTTTCAAGCTGAATGGAGAGGAACTTCTAATTCATGTGAATGGTATGTTTCTCAAACACTATTATTGAAAATCTACAGGTGATTGTTAGAGTAGCATTTCCATTCAATAAATGTAGTTTCTACACATTGCATTGTTTTTTAATTCAATAAGTGTATTCATGCACGCGATTTGGTTCACCAGATCCTTTCCCAGTTTTAATTTGTTTTGGAAGGGTTGGACCTTTCGGAAAGGTGGATTTTGGTTACATGTTTGGACTCCATGCCCAATGTACAAGAGCAAGGCACCAATCTACAAGCTAGCAGGAAGCTTTCCCGTCAGGATCGCCAGAAATGTTGACTTTTCTTGCACAGGGTGCAAGAAGGTCAACTCGAAACTTTTAAGTTTCTTGGAAAGGGCATGTTAGAGGTTTGACTATGTTATGGGCAGCTACTTGAACAAGATATTCATTTTAAATTACTGGTTTTGGAGAGCATTGAAGGTCATATTTGATTCAAAACTACAACTTGGGTGTAATTTCAGAATGCCATGTCTCATAGATGTAGCCATTCCATTTGAAACCCTTGTCGAAACTATAGAACAGAAACAACAACCATTGTAAGGCCCTGAAGAAGGCGGGAATAGTAGTATGTATTGGACATCATGTTATGAAGCTACAGATAGGTGGTAGTTTTGAAGGACAATTCACAGTCTTGCAAGTAATTTTCATTTTTAATGATCGACAACAAGGTACATTCGATAGTTCATTTATTACTATGATTAAGTGAATTATTTAAGTGTTTTGAGTTGTATAGGTTCATTCACTATCCATACAAGTGAAAGAAACTACGAGAAGGAAGGATATACATCTCATAACATGAAAATATTTTCATTTATTCATGAGTAATAATAGTACTGACTTTCTCACATAAGCCATGAGGAATAATCCAATATTCAACAATGCATATATTTATGAAGCTGAAAATGTAAACAGTAAAGTTTCTCTTCCTTCTTGCTTTGTTGTTATAGCTTTCCATTACAATTTGCATCATGGTACCTGAAAAGGGAAAATCAAATCATTTTCAATTTTGAGCTCAGGGTTTATTTTAACTCTTTATACTTCCAACTTTAGAAATTCATGCATTTAAAAGTGTAATCATCATGAGATTATAGAAGGATCAGAATATGGAAGTTGAAGATTACAACTGAGAAGAAATAAATTAAGGAATTCTGGAAAAAAATTGACAGGGATTTGCCATGTAAAATGGACATTTATGAATTTCTAGAAATCATATAAAGTTGTAATGAGGCTCAAATACGAAATGAAGAAAATATGAAAGAACACAAATACTACATTGTCAATGAAGTACATTCATTCAATCAAGGCAATACTCATCTACAACATGAGCAGAAGCCATTATAGGTGAACAAAGGAGCTATCTCATGATGCCATTAAAAGTGAATATAGGAACGGTGAATAAAGAAATGACATCCTCAGATCATCAAATGACAATGATTCATAAAAAGGATCAAGTATAGTCAGGACTGCAAGGTTTCAAAGTACTATGGATAAGCAAGTAGAGTTTTAGAAACTTGTATTGATGAATTTGCAAATGTGTTATAAAAATTACTGCTCTACCCAAAGGAAAATTCCAATGAACCAACACAGATAATACATTAGAAGGGTTTCCCAACAACAAGCAACAATTTCAAGAAAGCATACTGTAAAGCTCCATGAGTTACAGTTATTCCAATAAAGTGCAGCTAGTTAATTGGTCATATCAGACTACAGGTCCTCATGAATTCAACTTAAACAGTGCTTCCAGTTTCAGCATACAAGTGAATGAAGTTCAACTATTCTTGCGAAGTAATACCCAACTATAACAAGGAGGGCTAGGTAGTTCAAAACATCATTCAAGAAAGCTCATGAAGTTCATGCCAGAAGTAATTCAAGTAGCATCTACAGTTATAAAGGGCTATGAAAAGTCATAATAACCCAGATTTAAAGTATAACTATCTTTTCAGAATAGGTATATCAATTCAGGATCAGAGTAAAGGAGATGATTATAACTCAAGACTGTAATCAAAGAAGCAACTCTCAGTCAAGAACAGAGTAGTATTCTTAATGAAGGTAGTCTCGAAATAGAAATGTCATATTAATACAACTTGAAGAGCTATGAAAGATAAAAATACAAATATCCGTAATAACTCGCAAGAATATATCAAGGAAACCAAGATGGGAGCACTAGTTTCTTCAACAAAGTGCATTACTAAAGGCTACTCATGCATTACAGTAAAGATGCTACAGAGGTTCAAAATGAAATCTTCACAGGTACAAATTTTCAAGGGACAACTAAGTATTGAGGCATTATAAAGTGAAATCCTGAGTTTCAAAATCATAGGTCCACAAATATACAACCAAATGTATCATATCTGAGTAAAATAATAGATACCTACGGTTGTGTGTCGCCAAGAAATCAAGGGAAAGAGTAACGAATAGATATCAAGCTCTTAGAAAATATATTTGATAAAATACGCATGTCATGGAAGGAAGAAAACTCACAATGTAATAATACATAAGTTGGAGCTAATAGTGTAAGGAAACCTTCATGAAACAAAATGCCCTTAACAAAATAAGAGTAGAGTGGAGCAGTGTAAAGTGATTCAAAATTAGACAGAAAATATAGATCCTAGTTTTCATCGTAGACCCATTAATGGGTATTAAAGGAAAAATCGAATAAGGAAACAAGTACTTACTATTTAAATTACATCGAGAAACCCTCAACTAGTCATCTAGTTCGAAAAAAGGACCAAGCCAACATGATTTTCAACATGAAATCCCCAAAGGAACCACAAAGACACAAAATATGAAAAAGAAATAATGAATTATTAGTCTTTCAAAGTCAAAGTAATAATGACAAAACAATTACCGTGCTTAGAGTTCAAAGACTTACCATCCTTGCATCAAAACAGTGATGTTAATAGGACAACGGATGATTGAAAAATCCAAACAACAAAGAAATGCAAATATTTGAGCCTCGTGACATTACACTGCCTTAAAATAACAAATTTTGAGCTCGAATAATCATCATTAGAGGTTACAAAATTCACAGAGATCAAATAATAATACGGTGTTGACCTTGAAGTTCACACAGCCCATAGTGGCCACGTCAAAAAAAATCACTCAAAAGTAGCACACCAAACAAACAAAAGAACCACAAGAATGTAAATGCAATAGAGCTCAAAGGATGAAAAATCTAGAAGATCAACAAGCTTAAAAACCTACAACAATGGCATCAAGAAAAAATTTGACAGGGCTTCACCGCCCTCTTCGAGAAAACCAAATTATCAAAATAAAAGAGTTCAAGCATTTTAAATCTTTCACCTCAACAAGCTTAACCTAACTTAACAAGAGTTAGAAGATCAACGATCACAAAACAGAAGGATGAAGATCAAGGGCTAAAGATCGAGCTCCAAGATCAAAGCAGGTAACTACATTCAATTCCACCAACCGCTTTCAATGCAAGCCTGAACCCTACCATAGGTTAGAAATCGACAGCACTAGACCAAGTAGTACGAGATCGACGGCCCAGGATCCATTAAAAATACCAAACAAAACTTGGCCTCATCTAACTATACCATTGATAAAGTGCATGGAGGGGTGAGTCACCATGGATAAGGGGCCAGCCCACGTAATCAAACAAATACTCATCGTAAAGACTTTCAAAGTATAACCATAGTATATGCTCTCAAAATTCAAATGCCGACCAAATTATGCCACCAATGATCACCAAAAAGGTGAAAGATCAAACTATACACTTTCAAATGCAAAGACCGACACATATATACATGTGTGTATTTATCAAAGGTGGTGAGAACTATAGTGATGTATGCAAAGTAAAATGGTCGACCCTTATTCTTGCTAAGCCCACCAAGGTGGCCAAACCAAGTATAATGTAAAAGTGGTCCCCACTCTAGAGAGGAATTGGAGATAATTTATAGAATGTCACCCTTGTGATCATTTGGAGCCAAAAGAGATGTCAATATCAGAGCATGTGCACATGGATAGATGGTCCCCATAGTGGATGTTCCTACTTTGTAAATATTACAATTATTGTAATTATTATTTTTTTGCAAATGAGTTACTTTGCATGTTTCACAAGAGGTCGAATAGTGAAAGAGATAAAGTTACATGCCCATGGAGAGAGATACTTTCCTTACAAGAAAGCTTATATTTTTACAAATTATTCATCCTTACTTTCTTAAAATAGAATACAGTCAACTTCAATTTAACCGCATTATAACCAAGGCTATTAATGCTTATTTGTAACTACATGCTCTATTTGATTTCTTTATCTATTATTAAATAAGGGATAAAAATAATATGCATGGGCAAGTGCAAGCCTGAAGCTATTTTTAGGGAGGGGGTGAAATTTATTTTTCTATATATTGTGTGCCTTTGCAAAGCACAAAGGGGATTTTTTGGAGGACTTTTGGATAGAGGAGTACTAAAGCAATTTTTGCCAGTTTCACCTTCTGTGTGTGAATTATTTTCTACCTTTCCAGTTATTTGTAGTCTTGTGAATGCAAAGTCCCTGACCAATAATCTTACCCTTCTGCAAAATTCAGTATTATCTGCTTAATTTTAACGTGCATGTTAACTTATCATTACTATTGTGATTTTCCCTTAATACAACCAAGTGTTTTCCCTTAAACATTCTGCAGAAAACTGTTGGCTCATGCATCAAGAATCCTTCTCATAGCAATCATGCATATACTCAGTCAAAGCCCTCATATAAATTTGGTGTATCACCTCAATCTAGTTATTTCACAGCCATCTTTTACCCTTAATCCCAGAAAATCAATTTAGGATACATCAATAAGGAACTGACCTTGATATTGGAGAATCACCTCAAAATATGCATACCCGTAGACTGAGTTGTTTCCATTGTATCTACGAAAGAGAAAGATCAATATTGCAAGCTTAGAAAACCTACAACCATCTCTCTAAATGGTGCACTTTTGAGAGATAACAATTACCTTATATTCATTTTGGTAACCTTGTTTGGGAGGTTGGCCACTTGAGTTTTTGAATGAAAGTATAAACCAAAATATGAGTTTTTGGAAAATAGTTATAGGTCTATTTTCCTCCTTTCGCACATCCACACAACCATAGCCACCACCAACACATATTAGGATGTATTTTCATTCACAGTAGCATTCCAAGAAGCACTTTGCCATAGCACTGAGCACCATTCCACAAATCAATCATCAATAGCATCTTGTGAACCTCTCCACCACTACAGGCATTTATAATCCTTCCCGAACTCCAAGTAAGTTGGTTTCTCCTCTATCACTTGTAGTTGTATTCTCTATTTTCCTTCATATTTTCATTGTTTTTACTTAGATCTATCCCTCAGATTTCTATTTATCAACCACCCCTTCTCACCTCGGTTAAAATTCACTAAAACCTATCCCAAAACCACCTCCCTCACATAGACCTTGAAAACACCCTCCAAACTCTCTGTGCAATCATAGATAGGATCCAAAACGCCTTCTATAACACCTTCCAATTCCCCACAATCACCAAAACCTATTAACCAAAACCATGGTCTGTCCATCATATACTCGACATCGGTCTTCTTAATCGATATTGGTGACTGTGACTCTCAACCCAACCTAACAACCCAACGCTTAACCTACCCCAAACCTCACTCAAAACCATACCACACCTATTTTAGGACCTGACACCTCACCCTCCCCCATAGATACCCTTCAAACTCTATGTTCCAAGATAGAAGAAAGTCTGAACACTCTCCACCTGACTCCCTGCCACTTTCCACAACAATTGGTATTGGTCATACCTAAACCAACATCAACCACCACGATCGTACGCGTCGGTCTTTGTGTCTGATAATAATGTTCCATACCAACAACCTAATTACCTCACCCAAAACAACCCAAAATCTCATCCCACATTACCAAGACTCTATCTCGTGACTGCAAACCACTTGCACTACCCACAACCCAAATCAAAACCTTTATCTACATAGCATTTTAATATTTAATAAGATCGACACTGATAGTAATCTGAGGCACCCAAATTAGAATGCTAACACTAGATTATTTTATTTACATGTTTAAGTTATTTTATGTTGATTTATAAACAGTGGATTGACGGCCTTCTGCATGACGGTATCTCACTTCCGAGATCGAGCATACGCTAGGTATTCCACTATCATATACTATTTAACTCTCTTCTATGGTCTTGTTTCGTATTTCAGGTAGTTCCTCCTAGCCAAAAGGAAGCTCTCACAGTCATCATTGGATCAAGAAGTTAGAACATGCACAACGACCTTTACACTGAACTTCACAATAGGTATTCCACCTTGGACCATACCGTTATATGCTTCATCCCAAATCCTTACAGAAAATAGTGAAATTTTTTGGCATGCCCGGTGGGACCCGTCAGGGGTTGCTTTGCATTTTATTCATTTTTAGGTGAAATTTGTGTGTTTTTTTCCATTTTGAAAAGATTCCACATTAATTTTTTTCTCTGGAATCTTCCCCTCTTTCTATTTTCTAAAATCAATTATGTTTTTGGTGTTATAAAAAGAATACTTCTTTTCTTTCATTAGTATTGCATTAGTGAAAGAGCATTCCTCTTCCTATTCATTACTTGCTACATCGAATATCATATCTTGATTTGGGTTTAAAACACTTGCATAACATTCTGATTTGTTGCATTATAGCTCACATTAAAAATGAGGGAAACCTATACACTGGAAGTCATGCCCAACTGATGGTTGACACAATTGAACCGTAGAAATAACTTTCTTCTCTCTCTCTCTCTTTGCCAAACTACACAAATTTGAAATTTACACATCTTCTTAAACAACATCCCACCCGGAATAAGTTTTCAATGATCACACGATTAGAGGATTGACGGTGGGTACCTATATGGTTATCTCTATGTAGTACCCCATCGGAGGACAACTTGCCCTGCCATAACATAACTGAAACCTCAACTTTAGAATTTCCTTCTTCTAGGAAGCCTTCCCAATGAAAAAAGATACTCTAAATTCATGAGTTAGTCTTTTAAATAACATAAGCTAAATAAACTAAATTCACTTTTTGGATTACATACTTTTCTTAGCTTTGTGTTTGACTTGCGTTTTGAGGTGTGAGGATATGATTCTTCATTTTTATTTTTACCTTTGACACTTCGTCATCACAAATTGGAGTATTTTGAGTATCTCAGATGCTTTGAAGACCTCATCTTACCATCCCCGGACTTACGGGTTGATTATTCATCTCATCTAGATTCAAAAAATCCATTTTCTTCATTCTTCAAACTTCACAAGAATCGCATCGGTCCAAAGACCATCATCAATTTACATTTGACCGTCATCAGTTTACCTAAACAAAGGTGTCGGTTCTTTTCTCTTTTGGTTAGTTTACCCAAAATACACTTATCTCATCTTCTCTTCTATTTAGAGTTTTTGTGTGTCATTGTATTCTCTGTACTTTGGTAACAGTCATTAAATACAAATTTCTTGTCTGACAGTCATCAGTTTCTCCCTCATTTGTTAAAACTCTTGTTTTCACACAGTAACTAGTATCAATTCTTGTAACCGTCATCGGTAACTCCTTAACCATCATCGCTTAGTTTGATCGGCATCGGTCACTCTGTTTTTATTTTAATCAAAAAATTTACCAACTTTCCCTCTCAGAATCTATTTTTTCCCATCTTTGTTGTTCCATGTGTAATTTACAGAGTCCAATTCACCTGACATACATTGATTCACATGGTGTTGACTCGTAGAAAAACTAACGCCCTCATATTTCACGCTAGGTGTCGGCCACTCCAGCCTAGTCCATCATAGCCATCCATCCTCTCACCTAGTTATCTAACTTAGATCATCCCCATCACGATCGGCAATGAGGAGTTCGTGAGACTCCTCGACCAGAATCCCACTACCCTCCAGTACTACCTTGCTCATTCTTCCACTCGGGATTCCTCATGACAATTAATATACGCATGCTTGTATCTATCCCTCCTACTCTCACCCCCACTTTTGTGTCAACTAGACCCAACTCGGTCTACTTGTCATCCACTTTACCACTAGTGGTGTCTCAGCTAGATCCCACAACCGCTATAACTACAACATCTATCACACCCGCGACATCAATTTTCCCTCCAACATCCACTTTAAGTATATCCCCATCTACACCCGCTTCACATATACCCATTACATTGCAACCACCTCCGGTGTTGGTAGCTTACACCCCTTTTCAAAACCTCATCCTTTCTATCCCACAATCCTTACCCCCAATCACCACTAGAGTTGTTATGACTACCCCACCCACTTACACATACTACCAACAACCCCCAACCTCATCTATCACTTATTTTGTCTACGTGTCGCCTAGATCTATTACTCATGTGCATTTTTAATACTCAGCACCACCATACACTAGCATATCACCCACTTCATATATTCAGCATCAACCTCCTTTTTCTGCAGGGGGCATCCATTCATCCCAACCTACTAATGACCTCATTAAAATTATGATGGAAAATATGCAAACCTTAGAAGCATCTATTTTTGGCTCCCGTAATTCTTTAACTTATGATGAAATTTGTAATGAGCCTATCCATCCATCTATTCCCATTCGTCCCTATCATGTGCACTAGGAAATGCCTAAATTCAATCACTTCAACAATAAATAAGACTCGTAGCAACACTTGCAGTCATTCAAACATGGGTGCTACCTAATCACACATGATGATGCTTTTCTCCTACGCACTTTCTTAATGTCCTTGACAAGACCAACATTTGATTGGTATAGTGGACTACCTTGACATTCCATTTATTCCTTTAACTACGTAGCCCAAGATTTCTTAGACCATTTTTCAATCAATGTTACTAAGAAAGTTACCATGACCGATCTCTATTCAACCCGACAGTATGAAGACCATTCTATCACAGATTTCATTGCCTGCTGGAAGAGTCTTATCAACCAATTGACGTTCCAGTCACCTCAGACTTAACTTATTGAGTTATTCACTAGAGATTGTTCCAGACACATCTCACTAAATATACAATTCCAAACCTTCTGAACCTTTGACGAAGCATTCACCATGGCACGAAGCTAGAAATTCATGCCATTGAAGAATTTAAAATCCAATTATGAAATAAGAATGCCCATTCAAATAAAAGGACTATTATTCATCTTCAAAATCCCAAAGTAACTATTCAAAGCCCAAAGGATCTCGCCAACACAAGTACTCCTCAAGGTAGGACCATCTTATTCTTATAATCCACCAGCCCAACCCTCTTTTAATCTTTCTCCCCTCCAAGCCTTTCAACTCTGGTTGGAGTAAAGCGAGAAGTACACCTCGATTGGAGAGCCCTATTCTTCAGTATTTTAAAATATTCTTAAAGTTACAGCCATTACACTTCCTCCCATAAAACCTCATACAAGTTTTGATCCTACACATCCTATGCCTACATAGTATAAAGAACATGACTATTGTAATTACCATTATGTTAAAGGCCATAGTGACAGTAACTACATAACTTTTAAGAACATTTTCCAAGAGATGATAGATAATGGAGATCTTTTCGTGGACAACCCGAATGCACCAGATAATCAAAATTTACACATATTTAAAGAGTTGTTCCCTAATCATAAACCATCATCTAATCAAAATCATGAACCTTCATCTAGTGACAACAATGTCCATGAAGTCATCGGGTTTTTTGATATCATACTGGTCATTCCTCATAACCTACCTACTTCATCTATTGAGGAAATTCTTGCATGAGCACCTCTACCCATAGAGGAACATACATCTACTACTCCTTCACCCACAAAGAAGTCCCCATCATCTCCCCTGCTCTCATGGGAGGAACCCACACCTTCGACCGATGCCATTTCACCATCTACCTCACAACCTACTAAATGATCGACACTTTTACTTCTCCCATCCATAGAAGAATCATCATTGCCTTCTCCTCCACCAAGGGAGAAGTCTACCTCACCCCACCTATTATCTCTCCGACCCATGGGAGATTCTTCAAACATGCCACTACCGGTGGAGAAATTTCTCCTCGGCATCCCAGGACCTTTTTGATGTGATCTCATCTCTATCACCTATAGAGTTTTAAGCTAGCTGATTTCCCGTGTCATAGACATATTTCACAGATATTTTCACCCAACCCATTCCATCCTCTTCTTCAATAATCCAATTTTCACGACTGGCCAACCATCTAGATTACGTTGATCATTCCATGCTTTGGGGATGTCTTCGGATCCCCTTTTTGACTCAAATGAAAATATTTTCTGAAGATACTTCCATGATCTACCCAAATATATTTTCAGCAACCAAATCAACATTGACTATGCCTATTGAAACAATTTTTCCTTCATCATCTCTACCTACATCTAAACCTCTACCCACAACTAAAACCATTCCCAAACCTCAAAACCTACCCACACCTATATCCTCACCCATATCTAGACCCATCACTAACTTGGGTGTCATGCTAACATCAACCCTTACTCACGCACCTATAAAATTGGACATAGCAGCACCATATCAAACCCACACCAACATTTTCCTCTCGCCTAAAAGGAAAACCCAACCTTCTAGGCTACATACACCGGTCTCGCAAACAACACCTTTTTCAACTTCCCCTTTCGTCCATCCTAGGGCCTCATCAATTAACCTTGACTAAACAGTCTCATACCCAAGGCCACCAAAATATAAACAACCATCGCTGCCTCATGAGCCTTTTTCACACCTCATTCACCCAAAAACCAAACTTCCTCACCCTCACCCATACACTTCTTACCACCTATATCTCCACCAGTTACTATAACCCCAACCTTGCCTATATGACTTCAACCAATTCATCTACCCAACCTCTACCAACCACCTCCACCACAACTCGATTTCCCCCATGGGTAACCCATCCTCTTCCACCATCTGCTTTCCCTTCTACATCCCATACTCCCATGTCACCTTTACCCAAGAAGGTGCAACCCAAAGATAAGAATCCACTACCCTCCAATAAGGTAATCAAATAAACAAAACCTTCCATTGCTAGCTCTTCTACCCCACCTTTACCCAAGCAGATGCCATCAAAACATAAAACCATACCACTCATCAAATCAGTAGACCAACCCATTCCCCCTCCTATAAATCCTCTTCCCTCACAATCATCCACACCCATATCCAAACCCACACTCACTTCCCATTGTGATCCATTAGCGGGGTCCTATGCCAACATTTTAACCAATCTCTTAGAGACTTCCATCATCACATTACCGCCACTTTGACCTTATGATCCTCTCAAACCCAAACCAAAGGGGTTTTATGAAACCAAGATTTGTGCCTATCATCGTGTGCCAAGACATGATGTCAAAAATTATAAGGCTCTGAAGACCGTTCTTCTCCAACTTTTTCCTCATGAAAAAATTACAATGATGATTACCTTCTTGATGAGGACCATGCTTCACGTTAACTCTGTTACCATACATCATCATATTTTACCCATTCAATGATCAATATCTCCACCCTCATAACCATTTTTCCCACATCCAAAATTTGAGATCAACATGGTCCGTGTTGTCCGAATCACCACCCAAATGTCGACGCGCCCTACTAATTTCACAAGGCTCTTATCTACCGCTAGGATTTTCTCCTCATGCCATTATACATTTCATGACACAACCTCTCCATCAACCTCCCCTCGGATAAACATGATTAATGTTACTACCCGTGCTCGAAGGAAAAAGGAAAAGAAAAGTAAGTAGCCCATCAACCAACTTTTTACCCAATATACCATCTACACTGTTCCCAAAAACACCATCTACAGACCTACATACCGTATCGCTGAGGTAACCCATCATGTAATAATAAAACAATTACATCAGTCTCCTTTAAAGATGTATTTGCATGATCTCATCCAAACTTCTAAATCTCACAGACAATCCCTTATCAAGGTTTTACAATCCATTGAATTTCTACCCAATGATCCCACACTAGTGGCCTCGATTATCACCCCTCACCACATGGCATCACTAACCAAATCAACTCATTCTTTTACCCGCACGCCCACTCCTCAAGTTACCACCCTCGACTTCTCTCGATGAGGAGATTTTACCTCTCCAAAAGATGACCCTAACTACACACTATTCATTTCCATCTATATCAATAACATACGTGTACGACATGTCATGATTGATGGTGGTGCTAGCATTAACATCATCTCCTCCCTTCAAATGTGTATCCATTCTAACATTATGTATAATAACCAAGTTATGCTAGCTCCTTCAATGACGCCATCACATCCACCCTTAGCAATATTATCCTTTATGTTCACGTAGGCCCTCGTACTATCTCGGAACTATTCTCTGTCTTAGAGGGGGAGTTACAAAGTATAACCTATAACTCGATAGACCACGGATTCATGTCATGGGTTGTGTCCCTTCAACTTTACACCACTATGTAAAATTTGAGCATGAAGGACATAACTACACCATCCCCGTCAACCCATCACCATTTAAAACTTGTAACATGTTGTCCTGACCCAACGATGCACTTGCACTAGTCAATCCATCCGTCACTACCTACACTTCTCCTTCACCCAAAATCACACCCACCAATGCTGTCGTCACCTCTCCCACATCTAACCCCGATATTCCTACCGCGCCACCTATCCTACATCTAAACCCACTATTCCTACTACCGTCGTAGCCTCTACATATGACTTATCTACTTCCCAATCATCTAGCGATTTGTCTATAATCGCTACCCACATATCGACTACTGATCTCTTAGAAAGTTTTTTTCAGCACCTCACAATGGCAGAGTACCGCTTATATAATATCAAAACATTCCTCACTCCGAAAGAGTATGGGAAACCGCGCCAACACTCTATTTATGACTATAACGTAGGTGAGGTTTTTCCTTATGGTCCTCTGCACCTTCACACTAATATAATGTATGGGGGACTTGACACTGCCACTAATTCACCTAAACCTCCATCCCAAACATGACCGTTTTCATTTAACCTCCAATTCCTTACTAACCATCGCTTCGCCCACACTTTCCTTCACCGTTGCACATGGAAAGGCTTTAGCTTCAGTTTTTATGAACAAAGTCACCATACTGTCATTTCCTGTACCATCCATAAACACAATGACCATAGTGGCATTGGATTTTCCCCACCAGCTTCCAAGAAGGCCCACGTCGACCTCATTAGGGAAGACAATCCTTCTTCACCCCATTCACCAACATCACCACCTTCACCCACGAAGTCCATAGATCTCGAATCTATTCCTCCCAACTTTTTTTTCATAAACATAATTTATTTGGGACCTCGACTTATTAATGCGATGACAAGACCCCATCTTCTATTCCCTTCTTGTATAGTGACATGATCATTGGTGATATGCCTTCTATTAACATCATTTAATGTCATGATGACGAGTCCATCCTCACCTACCTTGGTGCAAAAGATTCTTATATTCACCGGTCATTACCCTCTAAGATGTAAACCATGTTGAGTGAATTGACTATGGAAATCAACATTAATACTCATGACAGCCCGCACATTCTTAAGATAGTCCATTCTTTAGATGTTGCTAAATAGGAAGATTTTACCTCTTTCCTCACGGGACCATAGCAATGCTTGGTATTTGTTCTATGCCGATATGCTCGGTATTGACCCAAAAATCATGGTCCACAATATTGTAACCGTTCCTGATGCCAAACCCATAAAACAAAAGTTGTGGAAAATGCATCCTTGCATTACTCTTCTAGTCAAAGAAGAACTTTAACACCTTCTCTCGGTTCCTTCATCCTACCCATTGACTATCCCCAATGGTTTTGTAACATTTTTCCTATCACAAAAGCAATAGGGGACTCCACATTTGCATAGAATTTTGTGATCTCAACCTAGCTTGTCCCAAATATGATTTTCCCCTACTCGGCATTGACCAACTAGTTGATCTCACCACCGGCCATGAAATGATATCACTCATGGATGGTTTCTCGGGTTATAATAAAATATTACTCGCTCCAGAAGATCAACACAAAACTACCTTCATCACTCCTTGGGGACCTTTTGCTATCGAGTCATGCCTTTTGGCCTTAAAAACATTGGTGCTACATATCAACGAGTCATGACTTATATCTTCCATGACATCATGCATCGTATATTAGAAGATTATGTAGATGACCTTCTTGCCAAATCCAAACATCGGGATGAACCCCGACAGCGAGTCCTTAAGGTCATCTTTGACCACCTCCTTAAGTATTGTGTTCACCTTCAACCTAAGAAGTGTGTCTTTGCGATAATTTTAGGAAAACTCCTTGGTTTCATCATTTCTTTGCGTGGCATAGAAATCGATCCTGATAAAGTAAAAGCTATTCTTGAAATACCCCCACCTACTAATATCTATCAACTTCCAAGCTTGTAAGGTAATTTGCAATCTATTCATCATTTTATCACGTAGCTTTCTCGACCGTTGTCAACCATTTCATCATCTCCTCAATAAGGATGTCTCATTCAAATGGGATGATGAATGCCATAAATCCTTTGACGCCTTAAAATAATATGTTCTTGAACCACCGGTGCTCATTCCTCCTAAGGATGACCAACAATTTTACCTATACATTTCTGCCACTGACCATTCTCTAGGTGCCATGCTTGCTCATTGTGATGAGAAATATAGAGAGAAAACGATTTATTACATAAGCCATACAATTTTGGAATACAAAACTAGATATACCCATGCCAAAAATTCTATTTAGCCTTATCTTTTTCGACACCAAGCTTCATCATTATGTGTTTAACCACAAAACCTTTGTCATCACCAATATTGACCCCTTACATTATATGTACGCCAAACCCTACCAACATCAACGTGTTACACACTGGCTCATGATTATTTCCGACCTTAACCTCGAATTCATCAATCAAAAGTCTATCAAAGGCCAAGCCATCGCTGAACAACTAGCAGATGCACCTCTTTCCAGGAATCAACCCTCTAACGTCAATTTTTGAGATGAATCCATAACTACCCTCTCCTTAGATGATACAACTTACCAAATGACACTCTTATTTAACGGCTCCAAATGTCAGAATAGGGGTACAATTAGTTTTATCGTCATTCCACTTGATGGTGAACCTATAAATTTATCTTTCAAACTAGATTTTGATTGTACAAACAATATCGCTGAATACAAAGCACTCATATTGGGTCTCCAGTGCTTATGCCTTATATGTTAAGTCAATCAATATCTTTGGTGATTCTCATCTATTCGTAAACCAAGTCAATGGTATATACCAGTGTTGTAATGAAACACTTCAAAAGTATAAACATCACGTAGACATAAGTTTAACTACCTTTGACCTTTACAAACTTCAAACCACCCCCGTTATACCAATAATTTTGTGGATACCATTTCCTTCTTTGCTTCTCAAATACCTGCTTCACCTTTCAAATCTAAAATATTTGTCACAATACAAAGGTTACAATCACCCTCTTATTTACCTCATAGGGTTTACTCCGTCAGAACCGTTACACTCGAACCTCGTGACCTTCGGTATAACCGAGTTTACAAACTATCTTTCCCTTTCCATTCTACCTTTTGATCTCACTCGTAATGGACAATGTGCCTTTCTTAAAAGTGTCTCTTGCTATGTCATCATGGGTGGTCTCCTTTATAAGTGTGGCTTTG
The DNA here is from genome assembly GCA_018340775.1 of Taxus wallichiana var. yunnanensis. Taxonomy (NCBI): domain Eukaryota; kingdom Viridiplantae; phylum Streptophyta; class Pinopsida; order Cupressales; family Taxaceae; genus Taxus; species Taxus wallichiana. Next base: position 1,021,493,245 of record CM031242.1, read on the forward strand.
ATGGTATTCTCTTACGATGCCTTACAAGTTCTAAAATTACCTACACCATCAAGGAAGTTCACGATGGAATTTGTGGAGGCCACTTTAGTGGTTTAGTCACTAAATGCATTCTTCATCTTGGCTATTATTGGCCAACCCTAAACCATGACTATTGTGACTATGTCAAATGTTGTGTGAAGTACCAACAACATTCTAATCTTCATCACACACCTAGTCATGCCTTACAGGTCACATGAGACCTTTGGATTTTCTCTCAATGGGGATTGGATCTTATTGGAGAGATTAATCCCCATTCTTCACAACACCATCAATGGATTATAACCGCTACTAAATATTACACTAAATGGGTAGAATCCAACTCCCTCATTTCTATAAAAGCTGAGAAAATATGTGTATTCATCAACCATCACATCATTTGTCGCTTTGGTGTTCCTCACCATCTCATCACTGATAATAGAAAGCAATTCAAAAACAAAACCTTACGTAAGTTGTGTGACACTTTTGGCATCCAACTCAGTTTATCGTCACCTTATTACCCTCAAACCAATGGCCAAGTAGAATATACCAATGAAACCTTAAACAAAATTCTTATGAAAGTAGTTAAAGATACTTGTAAGGATTGACATTCACACATTCTGTTCCCCTTGTGGGCTTATTGCACTAGTATTCACACTTCGACTACTTCCGCACCTTTATCTCTACTCTATGGTACTGAGGATGTATTGCCTCTCGAATTCTAGATTCCATCTCTCCGTATCTCACTACAAGACATTCTCAATGACCATGACTTTTGCCAGATCATTTGGTGCACCTAGCGTTATTAGATGAACGTCGTCTCAATGCTCTTCACCATCTCCAAATATACCAAAAACATATAAAACGTGCCTACAAAAACGTGTCCATGAACGAGCCTTTCGGTTGACGAGCTCATCCTAAAGGAAAATCAACACATAACCAAAGAAGAGAAAATTAAATGGGGTAAATTTACTCCTAATTGGCTTAGACCTATATCGTTACCCATGCCTATGGATCAAGTGCTTATCATTTTTCTTCACTCAAAGGTAAACCCAAACTTGAGCCCCTCAATGCCTTGCATCTTCGACCATTTTATTGTTGAAATCAAGTCCTATATCACTTTCTATCAATTGACCACTCATCCCTTGAGCACTGTTCACCTTCCATATTACCCATTTTTTAGGATCAATGACTAAACAAGAATCATGTGATTACTTGTCACCTTTCAGTCTTATCTTTAATATGAGTACCATGGCTCTACTCACAACATGATTCTCATGGATACTTTTTATTTGTTTAAAGATGGAATCCCATGGTCATTCATCACTTGAAACCACCTCTTTCATAGTTAACCTCTGTGTGCTATGGTTTTGTCTTCTAAACAAGAACCTAATCTTCCTCTATAGTCTTGTCCATGACTTAAAACGTCCCAAAACACAATAAACTCAACTCCTTGAGTCAAAATTCCAACAAAAAGATGACTCCCTAAAAAAGGGACATCTCTTCTCTCTACCTTGCCGCTATAAATAGATTGCTCCTTGAAGGACAACTATATAAAGTCATTGCAAAAATACAATAAAAATATCCATAAACTTCCCACATTGATCAACTTCGTGAAGACCTCAAGAAGATAATATACTCATCCCATATAGACGTCGACATCAATCAATCTATTCAAAACAAACAAATGAAGAAAATGATGAATGTTTTGTCATGGATTTGCCTATTTTTTATCCCATGTTTCATGCTAGGTAAACATGTTGTCATACACTAAGTTACACTAAACCACCCATTTTCACCTCATTTCCTTTTTCACCCTAATTTTCTCTCTGCTCAAGGAACTCGCCACAACTGTGACATTTTGTGATCATGTGACTTTCTTCACCCTTAGAATAGTCCATTATGCAATGCCTTTAGAGTATTACATTCATAAGCCCATCTTGGGTATGGTAGACTCATTAAGGTTCTTATCAATTATGAGGCTCTTTTACCACATCTTACCATTCACCTTCCTCATTACTTATTGATTATCCTATACAAGACCGCATAATCGACACCAACATTTTCACCTCTCAACCATACGAGTCACCTAAAACCCGACCATGCCTATGACCTAAACTCAATCATACCTAAAACCTACCAACCCATTCCTCTAATTCATCATATTCTCCACTAGTTTATAGGATAACTACATCATCCTGAGGCCTCTTTTCACCAGGGCTATGTAGGAATCACTCTCAGGGCATGGAGCCCTTGAAGGTTAGCTTAGACACTCTTTACCATAACCTATTTTCCCCATCATCCTATTCATATTCTATCTTAGTTTTCACTTTCTACAACACTTGGAAATTAATATAAACATATATATCTACCATGATTTACATCATAAAAAATAGCCAATAAATCATTTCACATTTCCATAATATAATTTTTTTGAAAATTGAATCCATAACATACATATAACTCATCATTTATTTCCCATGTTACTATTAAACTGGACATTAAATAAAATTTAAAAACAAGACTCCATCGTGCCTATACATAACTCAAACATGCTTGTGAACCGACTCCATCATGCCTACATGACCTACACTCAATCATACCTAAAACCTACCCAAACACCCAACTAACCCACCCAAAATCATTTTTATTCCCTAGCTAACCTCTATGGCCTCTCCCCATACCCAAATCCATTTATTTTATCCACATTTTCAAATTTTTGAACCCCCATTCTTTCCATTTTTTCCTAAACAATTTAATTCAAAACCACAAATGGATCGAATCCTACCTCTACAAGCAGTTGTGCCTTCTCATCGGATATCTCGGTCTCGATTACTGGATTACCCAAACCTCCACCGGCTACTTCCATGTAACCACTCATCCTCTGGAGCCTCTACCGAATCACCTTGTCCCACCTACCCTTGTGGAACCATCTGCTTTGCTCCACTTACTATTCAACTACCACCACCTTAGCCACGTTTACACACTTCATCCACTTATCTACGTCAAAACTTCACCCTCCTCACAAGTCATTTTCCACCATGTCAAATACACAAATGAATAATATTTTACCTAGATTTTTACTTTTTACCCCGTCCCCAACTTGACCGACATTGGTTTAACTTGACCATCATCGGTCGTGTGCCCTAATCAACCACGGTCGATTAGCCATAACCGTGTCGGCTATCATTTTTCAACCCCCTCGCTCCACATTGCACCACATCTACTTGCCCAAAACATTTTCACCCCTAAACCTTTGTCATTGGATCTAAGGGATTCCAAACAACCCTAATCATCTCTATGGAAAGATTTTATTCTCTCATTTGACTTATTTTCTCATTTCTATTTTACAGGTTTTAGGAAAGGAGAGGAAGCCATGGAAGAGGAAAAAGGAGGTTGCGATGGATACTCAATATCCCAAGTTTATTTTATTTGAAATGTCTTTGCAGGGTTAGGTTACAAATTCATTTGTTTTTAATCCATTTCAATATATTTTCCCTTCTTAGGCAGTTGGGTATTTTACCCTTTATAGATCTACTTAAATAATGTATTTTTACAAATGATTTATATGTATATACAAATATATATGAGTGTGTGTGTGTGTGTATAAAGTATACAAATATATTAGCTTGTCATTTTTAAAAAAATACCCCAAATTTTATTTCAAAAAATATATATATATTTGAAATAATATATATAAATACCTATATATATACACACCCACACACACACACACACAGGTCGTGGATTATAAAAAAATGGACTACGTTAAAAAGAATATTAAATGGGCCAATTGTGCATTAAATCATTGGCGCTTTAATCAAGTTTCAAATATTGAGTTTGGTGGGGGTGGCCCCCACCCACCATAGTTGGTTTGAAGTATTTTTTTAAATGGAAGGAAGAGGAAGAGGAAGAGGAAGAGGAGGCGGTGTTGTCTAGATGAATATAAATATGCAAGATCTGTAGAGACAAGTTGATGCAATTGCTACAATGATAACCCGTAGAAGAAATCAAGGTGGAGATGACAAAGATGAAGAAGAAGTTTGTGAAGAGGAGGAAACACAAGCACCACCATTAGCCTTTGAAGAAAGTATGCTTCGAGCATTAGAAGGAAAGAATTATGGAATAAGGGTTGATGTTTCAGAGTATGGTGGTAGTCTAAAACCAGAGGAGCTAATTGATTGGTTGACTAGCATGGGAATTTTTTTGAGTGGAAGGCTATGTTAGAAGAAAATAAGGTAAAATTTGTATGCACGAAATTGAAAGGTCATGCTATGTTATGGTGGGATCACCTATAGAAAGAGAGGTCAAGAAAGGGGAAAGAAAGAATTAGGACATGGAGTAAGATGGAGAAGAAGCTGAAAGATAAATTTCTCCCTATGGATTATGCACAAACCCTTTACGGAGGTTTGAGAATCTTAGAGCATGAACTTACAAACAAAGCAAGAATACATAGATGAGTTCTACAAGTTGTCCATTCATGTCTACAGAGAGCACGAAGAAACTGAGGAAAAAATAGCTGTAAGTTATGAAAATGGATTAAAATTTTCTATTCAAGATGAGATAAGTATGCATAGGATTAAAAGCATGGAGGATGCCTATCAATTAGCCTTAAAGGCCAAGGAAAAACAAAATCCTCAAAGTTTTAGGAGATCACCTGGAATGAATAAGTAGGCCTCATCTTCCTTTTGGGGACGAGATATTTTCAGCCAAGGTAGGGGAGAATCATCTCGTGGATTGGAAAAGAAAGAGGATACGAGAAAAGATTTCCAGATTCAACAAGGAGATAGATGATTTTTTAGGGGCAGAGCATATGCTGGCAATAGAGGATCGGAGGCTCCACGAAGACCATTTGTTTGTTTCTATGTGGTGAAGAAGTAAATCACTCTTTTGAATGCCCACATTCTTATACACATGAAAAAGGAAAGGAGATGCTCCAAGAGTAAATCTTGTTGAAGCTGAAAAAGTAGAAGATGAACAGGACCTAGAAATTCCACCAGATGTTGGAGAAAATATGATGATCAAGAGGACGATGATTTCTCCAAGAAAGGAGATCAAGGGGGATGCATGGCTACGTATAAATATTTTCAGAACAAGATGCACTTTAGAGGAAAGGTATGTAATGTTATTATTGATGGTGGTAGTTGTGAGAACATGGTTTCAAATGAGATGGTCGATAAATTGGGTCTGCATTGTGAGAAGAATCCTAACCCTTACCGTATTGCATGGTTTAAGAAGGGTAATGAAGTTACTATTGATAAGAGATGTTTAATAAGCTTTTCTATTAGGAACAGTTATAAGGATGAGATTTGGTGTGATGTTATTCCTATGGATGCATGTCATATGCTACTAGGAAGACCATGGCAATTTGATAGAAAAGTTATTCATGATGGGGAAAGAATACTTATACTTTCTAGAAGGATGGCACAAAATAGTTTTTCTACCTCTTAAGGAAGAGGGAAGGCTGAAAATATGCTTTCGCAAAGGAATTTGTGAAGGAGGCAAAGGTAACCGGTTTTTGTTATGCACTAGTCGCAAATAAGGATGAACCTGTAAGTGCACAAATACCAGTAGAAACAACATAATTAATAGAAGAATTTTTAGATGTTATTCTTGATGAGCTATCCGATGGATTACCACCCAAAAGAGATATTTGACACCATATTGATTTGATTCCGGGTCTTCACTCTTGAATCAAGCGGCTTATAAGATGAGCCCAACATTGCATGCAGAGTTGAATAAGTGAGTGGCAGAGCTTGTGTGAAAGGGGGTCGTAAGGGAGAGCATGATTTTTTGTTCAACACCATCTTTATTAACACAAAAGAAATATGGAACATGGATAATGTGCATGGATAGCAGAGCGATCAATAAAATTACAATCAAGTATAGGTTCCCAACACCTTACCTTAATGATATGATGGATGTGCTTGCTGGATCTAAGTATTTCACCAAGATTGATCTTCAAAGTGGTTATCATCAGATTCGGATCAGAGAAGGAGATGAGTGAAAAACAACATTTAAGACAGAAATGGATTATATGAGTGGTTGGTGATGCCATTCGGGTTATCCATGCACCTAGCAATTTTATGAGATTGATGAACACTGTACTCTTTACGGGAGTATAATGGTAAATTTTTGTGGTTTTTTTGATGATATCTTGATATTTAGTAAAAATAAAGAAGAACATTTGAGGCATCTAAGTGTGGTAATTGAAGTGTTAAAGAAAGAGAAACTATATGAAAATATGAAGAAGTGCACATTTATGCAAGAGAGTTTTGTATTCTTGGGATTTATTATTTCAGCAGATGGGGTACAGATGGAATTTCAAAAGATAAAGGAAATTATTGAATGGCCTACTCCACGGAGTATAACAGAGGTAAGAAGCTTTCATGGTCTAGCAACATTTTACATAAAATTTATTAAAAATTTTAGAATTATTGTAGCACCTATAACAGATTGCACAAAAGGAAGGGATTTTTGTGGACAAAGGCAACTGAGGATAGTTTTCAGTTCTTGAAGAAGAAGGTGATAGAGGCACCCATTTTGGCACTACCAGATTTTGATAAAGTGTTTGAGGTTGATTGTGACACCTCACATGTGGGTATTGGTGTTGTTCTAAGTCAAGGTGGAAAGCTAGTAGCTTTCTTTAGTGAGAAATTGAATGAGGTAAGAAAGAACTACTCTACTTATGATGTGGAATTTTATGCAATTATACAAGCATTAAGGCATTGGAGGCATTACCTAGTGCCTAAGGATTTTTTGTTATTTACGGACCACATATCCTCAAGTATGTGAATACCCAAAAGAATTTGAATAGTAGGCATGCAAAGTGGGTATCATTTTTGTAGGGATATACTTTTTCTCTATAACATAAATCTAGAAAACAATCGGGTTGCAAATGCATTGAGTAGCCGTGTGGCTTTGTTTACCACTATGGAAAATGAGGTGGTGGGTTTTGAAGCCATAAAAGGTTTGTATTCTTCTAATTCTGATTTCAAGGATATTGTTGAAAGGTTAATTCATCCTTTGTCAGACAATGCAGGAGATGCTCTAGATGAGTACATTTTATAGGATGGCTACCTATTCAAGGGACACCAACTATGTATTCCAGTTGGGTCTATGAGAGAGAATATAGTGAAAGAGTTGCATAGCAGAGGATTGACTGGGCATTTTGGTAAAGATAAGACGATAGCCTTGGTAGCAGAGAAATACTATTGGCCAAAGATGAAAAGAGATGTGGTAAGATATGTGGAGAGATGTCAAATTTTCTAAGTCTCGAAAGGCCATGCACAAAATATAGGGTTGTATATGTCGTTTCCTATTCCTAAAGGGTCATGGAAAGATTTGAGTATGGATTTTGTTTTGGGATTACCAAAAACACAATGAGGTAATGACTCAATTTTTGTGGTTATTGATAGGTTTTATAAGATGGTTCATTTTATTTCCTGATAAAAAAAAGTGATGTGACAGCGTAGCGCACTATTTTTCAAATAAGTTGTTTGTTTGCATGGTGTTCGAAAAACCATTACTTCAAATAGGGACACAAGGTTTTTAATTCAATTCTTGCAGAGACTTTATGGAAGAAATTTGGAACTCAACTACAGGTTCCGTAGTGCCTATCATCCTTAGGTGATGGGAAAACAAAGGCGGTAAATTAGAGTTTGGGAAACTCCGTTAAGGTGCATCGTTGGGGAAAATTCAAACAATGGGACTTAGCATTACCATAAGCTGAGTTTACATATAATAGTTCCATAAATAGATCTATAGGAAAGTCTCCATTTTCAATTGTGTATGGGAGTAATAAAAATGGGGTTTTATATTTGGTACAACTACCAAGTTGATGGAAGAGTTAGTGATGATTCAGAATCATTTTCCGAACATATACAACAATTGTAGGAAGAAGTGCGGAAGAAGTTGCAGAATAGTAATGATAAGTATAAGGAAATATCGATGTGCACAAATGGAGAAAGTTATTTACATTTGGTGAGTTAGTTATGGTATATCTGTGGAAGGAAAGGTTTCCTAAAGGAACCTATAACAAGTTGAAGTACAAGAAGATTGGTCCTGAAAAATCGTGAAAAAATAAACGATAATGCTTATGAGGTAGAATTGTCGGGAATTTTGGTATTTCTACGTGTTTAATGCTTCATATTTGTATTGTTTTCATAGGGATGGTGCATAAGGGAGTTATTAATGAAATAGTAGAATGGAGGCGTAGGTTCTGTGAAGAAGAAATAAGAAGTGGAATAGTTTCTAGATAAGAAAACAATGGACACACGACATGGAAAATACAACAAATATTTGGTACATTGGAAAGGAATGGAACAAGAGGACAATACTTGGGTCACAGAGTGGGAGATTAAGAAGTTGGATATAGATAAATGGAAGCAATTTGAAGAAGACAACTTGCAGGAGCTATGTTTTTTTCAAGTAGGGGAGAATGATGCGCCGAATTAGCAGGAACTTGACAAGGTCATAACATGAGCTCTGGGTGTCTGTTTGAGTCCGTTTTTTAAACAACATGTTTTAATGAGATGAACACATCAGCATCCCACCCTACCAGGTTGGGGAAAGTTTTGGCACATTTTCGGGCCCTAAATCCGCCATCTTGAGGCTGAAAACTAGGATTTAAGTTGTAGTTTAGTTTTTTCCTATTTTTGGGCATTAGTTAATTTTAGTTTATTAGTTGCATTATGAGTTAGAAATTTGGAAATTCCTCTAATTTAGAAATGTAGAAGATGTTTGGCAATTTCTTTTCCCATAAAATAAGCATGTGAACTTACTAAGAAAAGCGGGTTCTAGTAAACTTCTAAAAATAGTAATTTCCACTACCTAGAGTAGATTTAGTCAAGTTAGTTAGAGTTTTCTTGGCAACTCGAGTTGGGAGTTGTTTTCCTATTTAGGAAACATTGTAATTCATTATTCAATAACAAATAAGGAGATCTATTTTCTTTTGGAGTTCATATTATTTGTAGTATATCAAGTTTATTCATAATTTGGCTACATTAACATTCAACACAACTAAAGTGACATGCTCAAAAAAATTTAATTCAAACAATACATAGGTTTGATACCAAACCAAGTGGAGAATGGAATATGGGAAACCACCTCCTTTTTCCTCCCAAGTGAACTGGGAGTTTCACCCAAAGCCTCCATGTGCATAATAAAACAAAAAAACCTTATCTCTCCCTTGAAAGTATGCAACAATATGACCATGATTACCTTTTCACTCCTTGTAGACAACAAAATTTGATCACACTCCCTTGGTCTCTTTTCGAATAGCCACTTAAACATGCTCACCTAGCCATGACACTTTTACCACACATTAATATTAATTTAATTATTTACAATTAAAGTAATACCCATGCTCACAATATTCATTATTGAATTACCTTAATTAAAACTAATTTCCACCTCACCTAGAGACCTTACCCCACTATCTAACCTAAAAACCTCACGAAATAACCTATTTTTAGCATATTTCCCCTTTACGAGGACTCAACATTCACTCATCATAGCTAACTAAGACTTAGTTCCCGCCTACCTTAATGAACTCGGACTTAGTGAAACCCTAAAATCATATGCCTATTCTCTCTTTAACCACTTTCCAACTCATTAAAGCATAACATTTCATTTTGATCTATGAGATAGACCGAGGTTGGCCCAAAAATATTGCCAAGCTCTTACATTTTTAGTAAACCTAGGATTTCTGCCTTAATCGATGTCGGTCAACCCTAAACCGATGTTGGTTGCTCTAAATAATTTTTGGTTACCTTATATTCATTTTAGAAACCATGTTTGGGAGGTTTTCGACATTCTCAATTTTTCTAACAAAGGAGATCTACATGCTAGCAAGAACTAGAGCCTTTTCACACATCCAGACAGCCATAGCTTGACACTCAAGACTCGATCAAGAGGTATTTCCATTCAAGGTAGAATTCTGGGAAGTAATTCCATAGTACTCATCACCATTCCACATATCAAATGTCACTAGCATCTTCAATCACCTCCCCACAACTACATGCATTTAGAATCCTTCCGAAATCCAAGTAAGTTTGTTTCTCTATTTGCCTTCATATTTTCAGTATTCCTACTTAGATCTATGCCTCAGCTTTCTCTTTATCAACCACCCCCTCATACCCCACTTAAACTTCACAAAAACTTATCCCAAAACCACCTCCCTCACGTAGACCTTGCAAACAGACCTCCAAAATGTTTGTACAATCACAAAGAGGATCTCAAACTTGTTCTACAACACCTTCTAGTTCCCCACAAATCCACCAACACCGGTTAACTCTAATTGTGGTCACCCATCATATACCGACATTGGTCTCCTTAATTGATATTGCTCACTGTGGATCACAACCCAACCTAACAACTCAACCCTTAGCCTACCCCAAACATCACTCAAAACCTTACCACACCTATTTTGGACCTGTCACCTCACCCTCCTCCACAGAGACCCTTCCAAATCTCTGTCCCAAGATAGAGAGAGTCCAAACACCCTCCACCTGACTCCTTGCAACTTTCCACATCAACTGATATCGGTTATACCTAAACTGACATCAGACACCCTGACTGACGTTAGTCTCTATGTCTGATAATACCATTCTAGACCAACAACCTAATTACCTCACCTAAAACAACGTAAAATCTCATCCCACATTACCAAGACTCTATTTTTGACTGCAGACGACCTACGCTACTCGTAACCCAACTCAAAACCTTTATCTTCATAGCATTTTAGTATTTAATTGGATCAATGCTTATATCAATATAAGGCACCCAAATCATAACTCTAGCACTAGATTATTTTATTTACATGTTTAAGTTATTTTATGTTGATTTATAAAAAGTGGATTGACGATATTCTAGGAAGTATCACACTTCTCGGATCTAGCATACGCTAGGAAGTCCACTGTCATATACTATTTAACTCTCTTTTGTGGTCTTGTTTTGTATTTTAGGTAGTTCCTCCTAGCCAAAAGGAAGCTCTCACATCGATTGGATCAAGAATTTAGATTGCGCTTGCAATGACCTTTACACCGACCTTCACAACATATATTCCACCTTAGCCCATACCCTTATTTGTTTCGTCTAAAAATCCTTAAAGGAAACAAAGGTGAAAAATTTTATACGCTGATGGGACCCATCGTGGTTATTTTTCATTTTATTCATTCTTAGGTGAAATTTCTGTGTTTTTTTATGTTTTGAAAAGCTTCCACATTAATTTTATTCCCTAAAATCTTCTCCTCTTTCTATTTTATAAAAGCAATCATGTTTTTGGTGTTATAAAAAGAATACTTCTTTTTCATTTATTAGTATTGCATTAGTGAAAGAGAATTCCTCTTCCTATTCATTACTTGCTACATCGAATATCATATCTAGATTTGGGTTTAAAACACTTGCATAACATTATGATTTGTTGCATTATAGCTCACATTAAAAATGAGGGCAACCTATAAGCTGGAATTTGTGCCTGTTAATGGTTGACATAATCAAACCGTAGAAAGAACTTGCTTCTCTCTCTCTTTGCCAAACTACACAAATTTGAAATTTACATGTTTTATTTAAACAACATCCCACCCTAAGAAGCTTTCAACGATCACACGATCAAAGGATTAATAGTGGGCACCTAGCTATTCATCTCTCTGTCTAGTACCCCATCACAGGATGGCCTTCCCTCACCATAACATAACCTCGAAACCTCGGCTTTAGAATTGATTTCTTTGTAATAACCTTCAACCAAAAAATCTACTCTAAATTGATGATTCAGTCTTTAAAATTTCATAAGTTAAACACACTAAATTCACTTGTTGGATCACATATTTTTCTTAGCTTTGTGCTTAACTTACATTTGTAGGTGTGAGGATACGATTCTTCATTTTTATTTTTACCTTTCACACTCTGCCATCACAATTGGAGTATTCTCACATTCTTAGAGTGTGTCAGGACCTCATCTTATCATCCTTAGACTTCTAGGTTAATTATTCATCTCATCTAAATTCACAAAAATACATTTTTATTCATTCTTTAGACTTCATAATAACCAAGATCGGTCCAGCTACCGTCATCGATTTACATCTTACCATCATTGGTTTACCTAATAGGTGTCATTTCCTTGTTCTTTTGGTTAGTTTACCCAAAATAATCTTACCTCATCTTCTCTTATGTTTAAAGTTTCTATGTATCATTGTATTCTCTGTACTCTAATGTAATAAATATGAAATACAACTTTCCCGTATGATAGCCATCAATTTCTGCCTCATTTTTGAAACTGTTGTTTTCTCAAGAAACAAATATTAGTTCTTGTAACCATAATCGCTACCCCTTAATCTGTCATTGTCGGGCTCGGTGAATCGTTAGTCACTCTGCTTTGATTTTAATCAAAACATTGACCAACTTTCTCTCTCGAGAATCTTTTTGTCCCATCTCTGTTGTTCCTTGTTTCATTTACAGAGTGCACAGTTCACTGGACATACTCTAATTCACATGGTGATGACTTAGAACCCATTCCCACAATCAATTCAAAACACCCTTCCCACACTCAAGTCAAAACACCATGCCCAAGACAATAAATGAGCATGTCGATTATAGAAACCCAAAAGACACTCAAACTTACATACCATCACTCTTTTACACTCCAAAAAGGATAAATAAGTTAGAAATTAACTCCCCAACCCATAGGTAGGGTTGTTGGGTGAATTTAAGAAGCACAGAAAAGCTTAGCTTGTCCCACAAGCCTCCAAAAAATCCTCCCAAGTCAAAATCCGAATTTTGAAGTTGGGTTAGAGAAAATCACACACAAACCAACACAAATCCAACTTACATTCACAAGATTTCAAGGACCATCTACCCTCATAACTATCCAATTGTCACATCCCAATTTAGTTAAAAAATTAAGTGGGACTAGTTTAATGAAAACACATTATTAGTTGCTAATAAAGTGACTACAATTTTCAAAAATAAAAACAGAACACAAAAATAAATACACACACAAAATTAAAACAAGACAACATTACCCCTATGGCCACACATGTGAGTTCACTCCCAAGGGAAACATCCTAACAAGGCATGCAACAACAACATAACATAACATTACACAAGCTGTCAAATTTTGGACACATTGCTCAAAAACCAACATCCTTCCATGGTTGGTCCCCTATCCCCTTTTGATGTATGTGATAAAATTCCTGCGCAACACAAATAAAATAATTCTCTAGCCTTTCGATTGTATTAACAACATCGAGACAATATACATATTAAATTAATAATCATTATTCAAAACTAGCAATTATATCATCCAACATCATACAATAAATTCAAGTTTGGCATAAAAAAATCATTATTCTACTCAAAACATCCAACATAGGTTGGAAATGTTAGTATAAAATAAGAATATTGCAAATCAACATGTAAATCACATAATCTCAATAGTCTAAATGTACATATATTCCATCATCTACTAATCAAAATATAATAATCCAATGTCTAAGTATCAATCCAAGAGTAACAACATCAAAATTAAATAGTGTTGAAGAAGAGTGGGCACTAAAATTCCTACCTTTGTGGGATCTTCCAAGTCAATGGTTTCATCCTTTACAACTTTCCCTATTTAAATAAATACATGATTTTTCCTAGTTAATAACATTAAAAATTTAGCATCCTTTTTGTTCTATCAAGAAAAATCACAGATCGGCCTTAGCGGAAAACCAATGAACCCTCCAATGTATCCATGACCAAGTGAACTCAAGAGAAAGGCTTGAACAATGAATGAGGTCGAACTCACAAAAATGGTCGAGTTGGAAGATATAGAGCTAGAACCCTTGAATCAACTAAGAAATCAAACCCATGGAGACCAAGTAAGGAATAATTGTGGAAAAGCACAAACAATGACGTTATCAAGAAAATAAACTATATCTTGAACAACTGATAAACATGGTGGAAACAATAAAAATGGAAAAAAATATAAAGTTTTAACCATAGCGAGCTAGGAAACAATATGAAAATGACATCCCAATAAGAAAGACCTGTTCGAATTCACAAAAACTAGAGCTTGAGCTCTTGAACAATGGCGGTCACACAAGAATTTTTCTTGGGTTTCACCCTCAAAGAAAATCCTCCAAAAGATAGTAATGCAAATGAGTTTAGGGTTAAAGAATATAAATGTTTCCCAGTTAGTGGCCAATACTATTTTAAAATATGACTAGTAAATAAATATTTACAAATACTATAAAATTTTTTTCTAGATGCCCTACTCCTTGGTATTTAAAAACTCTTAAAAATACATGTTTGGTCATTTAATATGTGTTTGATCATATTTTGGTTGTTGTACATTTTTTTGAAGGTATAAAAGCGTAAAAAAATTGGCACATAGTTATATGTTTTGGCCCTTCATTTTAGGGTGTCAACCCTAATCAACAAGGGGAGGTCGACTAAGTGCTTTGACCGTGGTTAAGCCACTTATGGTTTTAGCAAATTTTAATATGGATTTCTGATTTCCCACGTAGATTGGGCTTACATAATAATTTTAATCATTGTGATTATTTACAAGATGGGGGTAAATCATGCCTTGGCCAAGTGAAAATAAATCAAATAATTAGCTCATGTACGCCCAAAGACAAAAGAAAGAAATTGAATATCATTGCTAAGAAGATCAATTATTTCCTTAATTTTTGCTAAAAGGGAAATTGTTTACACATTTTTGCAAAAAGGAGGTTGAATAAAGTAACCAAGGAGTCAAAAGACCTTACAAACTCATCATTTTCCACTTGCAAATCATGTGCATGATAATAATCATATGATTATTATTTAAAGATTTTAATTTAATTTATAGGGTTTGAATTATGAAAAGAGTGCTAGCATTGGATTTATCTCCAACAATCCCCAACTAAAGTTGTCAACTCAGATTCAAAGTTTTCAAGTGAGAGATGGAGTTCAATGACTCTTGAGTTCTAGGAGCAAATCGAGGTGAACGTAAGTGTTGAGAAGTTCCACTATACTTCTCTTCTACTTCCTTTCCCTTCTCTATTATATATGTATCTATGATTTTAAGGCATTTGGGGACTTGTGATTTTGTCTTACCAAGGCTATGCTAAATTTTGTTCTCCAACACCTATTTGAGGCAATAAAAGACTCAATTCCTCCATTTCTCGCTTAAATTGAAGTGTGTTAGACAGTCCATTAGTATGTGTAAGTGAATATCTTCTTTCCTTTTCATGTTATGAATTTTAACACCTCAATTAAGTTTATTTTAAGCTTTCATAGGAAATTTTAATTGCAGTTAGTTTGTTGATTAGTTTGAAAGTGGAAAAGACCTCGATTTTCCCTCTCGTGCTATATTAATAGCTTGTTAATGTATTTTGTTTTCTTCTTGTATGAAATCCAATCAAAAAAATTTGAAATGATATTTGTAGATCACAAAAATCTAATAGTGTGTCTTGTGCAATGATAAGTCTCCAAAACATTGGTGTATCACCTAATTTTACATGTTTTTTTCCGAGTTTATGTTATTTCTCTCCCTTACCCCCAACAAGAGAATAGTTTAGGTGATTGATCTAGGGAACCAACCCTCTCTAGAGGTTATTTTCAACATTGAGTCACCCACACTAAGAGAATATCCCATTGTATCAACCGAAGAGAAGGATTGCTTGCACTTCTTCAACTTAGGGTGCTCTTCCGATTGATAACACTAACTAAGTTACGATGCCTTGCCATAGCCAATGCTCAAACTTCAAAATGAAGTTCCCATTTACCAAAATAATGTCGTGTAGTCCATATTTAAATCTCTTGACAGAAATGTCTTTTTGTCTACCCAAAATAATGAGCGCATCTATGTAGAGGGTCATTTTTTTATCTGAGCTAATTAAGTTACGGTCGCTATAACTTGCTGTCACAATGAACTGCTCATCGGGACTCAAACTGACTATTTTTACTCTAAGAATAGATTATCCAGTGCATGTGTTGGGTATTATAGTAGGTTCTTGTTAATATTGAAATTTTCCACCTATGAACATAAATAATGTACACTATGGTTGTTAGAGTAAGAACACAAAAGTCAAAGGATACAACGATATAATACTAAACTTGGAAAAATTTGAAGGATCGCTAGAGGACTGTGATGGGTATTCATGAGCCCACAAATCATGATTTCCAATGAAATAGCTCGCAAGATATTTTTAAAGATGCCATAGTTTGGAGTAGGACCAGAGAGCTAGTTGAAAGACACACTCAAATAGGTGAGAGTTGTCATGTCGGTGAGATAATCTGGTATAGGACCGGATAAATTATTAATAGAAAGATCGAAGCCTAGAAGAGTGTTAAGAAACCTTAGAGACAATGCAATTATTCTGATGAATTAGTTGTTTAAAATATTCAGTTGCAGAAACTATACACAACTTGTCAGGCTCTCTGCGATCTTGACGCTTAACATATTCCCAAGAAGATCTACTACCATAACATATATCATACTCCCTATTTCTGTCAGGATTTGTACGCTAAGTCGATTATGGGGCATAGAAAACAAATGAACTATAGGAAAAACTGGAATTATAGTTGGGGCCATCGGATCTTATTTCCTTCGGTGAAGGACCATACGATTTTGTGACGATATGGCCATTTTCAGACCCAAAAACCTGCCCTCACATTTATATAATTTGAATTATTCTTTCGACATAATTAATAAAATATTAATAAACTTAAAAATTATAATTTGATTTAGATTTCATGAACGTGATCAAATATAGGTCTTCAATGAATCTTATTAATTTATAGAATATTCTAAAATCCAAATTCATTCCCTTGTAGCTAGTGTTGGATTTTGCAAGGAGTTTTGACATTTTTAGCCGTTTTAGATGTCAAAATAGAACTACTTATAAAATATGATCGTCATGATTGACATGTGAAAATAGAATGTAAACGTCAATATATAATTTATGTTCAAAATTTAACCTTCAAATAGATATATATATATATACTGTGTGTGTATACAAATATATATATACACTATATATGTATGTATGTATGTATATATATATATAGTGTATATATACATACATACATATAGATAGATTATACACACACACACACACACACACACACACACACACACACACATAATATATGGTCAAGGAATTCGAAAACCTAGTGAGGCATAGATGAGATCCAAGAACTTTGTTCTTCGAGAGATCGGAAAATCCAACAAGTGTTCGGAATCTTAACCCTTGTAAATTTTATATATATATATATATATATATATAGTGTCTATATATATATAGTGTCTATATATATTTGTATACACACACACATGTTTGTTTCTATGAATACATACATACATGTATATATCATACAAAATTTAAATTATGAAAATTACTGAAATAAGGAATTCGAAAACCTATTGAGACATAGATGAGATCCAAGAACTTTGTTCTCGGGAGGATGGGAAATCCAACAAGTGTTTTGAATCTTAACCCTTGTAAATTATACATACATACATACATACATACATACATACATACATACATACATATATATATATATATACATACACACACACACACATATATATACATATATGTGTATATACATATGTATATATATACACATATATGTGTGTATATATATATTTGTATACACACACACATGTTTGTTTCTATGAATACATACATACATGTATATATCATACAAAATTTAAATTATGAAAATAACTGAAATAAATAGTATAATGCATATTACGAATTTGTGAGATTTATGACAATTAATAAAAAAATAGAAATAATAAAAATATATTAATATCTTATTAATAAAATATGCGTCTTAAGATATCATTGATAAAATAGAAACATTTATTAGTTGTGATTTGTAATTAGTTTCACTTGATTTGATTTGATTTTTTTCTTTGCTTGATTTCTTACAAATATAGATTAAATTACAAACACTATATTCATGATTTTGTAAGAAATGTGAAGCTTGAAGGATAAATTTGGAGCCATCAAAGTTAGAAATTGGAATTCATTTTCTACATAATTGCAAGCTTGTGAGTCATTTCTTTCTATTTTTGTAATATTTTTAATTTTTTAAATGTAATTTGAAATAATGTGTTAATCTTCTCACAAACTTTAATGTTGTTTCTTTTCAATTGATTAGTGTACAATCGATATTTATGAAAAAAAATTGTATTTTTGATAAACTATGAAATTGATTAATGCATTTTTTTGTTAGTTTATAACTCTACAAAAATACCCAAATACTTATAAAGATTGAATTAATTATATAATCCCACATAGATTTGTAATAATAATATACTTTAGAAAATTTGAAAGATGGAATTTGAGGAAAAATCACTATAAAAGTCTATGTAAAAGATTTTTTTAATAAATACTAACATCGGTTGTAATTAGAACTTTTCTTATCAATTACCTACCTATTTTCTATATCTGTGTTGTTCTCTCTATAAAGAAATTACAATAAGAATGATTAAATAGTCATTTTTGGGTTAATAAAGGGATGGGTAATAGTTGTTCATAGAGATCTAACAAATAATCTTTTGTTACCTATAGATCATCACGTGGATGATTTATAAAACAAGTTATTTATTTCCAATCCCCTAATAGATAATTTAAATTAATCTATATATTTAGTAATAATTAATATATGTTTTTTGACATGCATATTAAATTTTGAACATCAAATGACCATCATCTAATTTTATTATGACATGGAACCTTGACCGTCAAAATCTAGCACTGCTTGTAGCAATTACAAAATTGTCATAAAACCGTATTTCTCTTTTTACATGGGTTTCACTTTCACCACAATCGGTATCGACGGCGTGGCCTTCCCTTACTAAATGCTCAAACAATTGATTAATTTTTTTAGTTTTATAAAATGCTCAAACATTCAGAAAAGGCATCATCCAAGTAATTGATATTCCAAGGGTGAGTGTTGGAATGTTTGTGGTGGGCTTTATATCTCTTTTAACAGTCGGTTTATTTGCTTTGGGTGAGATTCGTGGCTCTTGATCTACTCATAGAAAGCTCAAGGGATACACTACTCTCCGATATTTTTGCGAGCTTTCAATATGCCCAGATATAATCCCGAGAAAGCCGCAAGATACAAAATTCAGTTTCCTGCTAACCCCAAAAGCCAGGAAGACGAGGGGGAAGGGGAAAAGGAAGGAAGCAGGAGCAGGCGCAGGCGGAAGAGGAAGCAGTAGCAGAAAAGGAACAGGAAGAGGAACATCAGGAGAATAGAAGTGCAATAATTGTCGAGGTTGATACTTCAAGTTCATGTGTTTCGCAGCCGGGGATAAAACATGAAGTCGTTGAGGATAATGAAGCTAAATTCAGATACCATTTGGATGTATTAGGGTTAAGAATTGTGGACGTAGAAGGAGATGGAAACTGTATGTTCAGAGCTCTGGCAGAACAGCTGGATGGTGACCAAGAACTGCATGAAGCATATCGTCACATGGTGGTGGATTACATGTTAAAACATCCTCAAGAGTTCAAGAATTTCCATGCGGAAGAAGACGCTGTGAGTTACGAAAAATACTGTCAAGAAATGTCGGAAGATGGAAGATGGGGCGGTAATTTGGAGCTTCAGGCAGCTTCAATGCTCTTTAGAACAAATATTCGAATCCATCAATTCATTGAAGGGCGCCTAATCTTGTCTGACATAACCAATTTTCCTAGTGCAGATACACTCCTTTTGTCATATCATAATGGCAATCACTTCAATGGTCTGCGCTTAAAATCGGATAATGCAGGTGCTGAAAAAATTACGGAGGAAAAAGGGAAAGAAAAAATGGTGGATTCGGACGCACCATCCGCAGGAGCATCGGGAGTAAACAAGTACGATGAAGATTTGGTGAATTTTATTGTGGGTGCAACAGGTTTCACGAATGTTGCTGGAATTCAAGATGTACTGGTACTGGTTAACGGTGATACATCTGCTGCAATAGATTTGATACTTGAAGAACTTTTTCCAAACAAGGAATCAAACGAAGGAGAGGTCGTCGAAAGATCAGTCAACAGAAAGAAGATTCCTCAAGTGTATTCGAGAAAGAGAAAACGATGCTTAGAAAAAAATATAATTGAGTCCTTCCAATAATCACAATATTTTTTTGTATAGATTTTGTTATTAATAGAGTGTGGATAACATCACTATTACCGCTATAAAGAGAGCACCAATAAAAACAATCTTTGAGATTGATTAAGTAAAACCTTATAACAATATGAAGAAAAACCTCAAGAAATTGGTTGAATGCTTAGTATGTGCAAGGGGAAATGTATTGAGGATCTTCTTCGACAGTTACACCATCACACATCACTCTTTGTTGCTATTGTAGAATGCCTATCGGTGTAATTAGGCTAAATTTCAAAATACATCTATTTCAAAAATCCCCATAGATATTGATTACATATATTTATGGTTAAAATTATCTTGTGATGGTCAAATAGTTGTCAAATTAAATATACGAAATAAAACCTTATACAAGAAACACAATCATATTTCACCCCTTGTTGATGTTGTAGAATGCCTATCAACATAATTAGGCCAAACCTTAAAATAACAAAATGAAAAAACCTCACGAAATTGGTTGATTGATTAGTATGTGCAAGTAAAATATGTAGGGGATCTTATTAGATGAAACAATATATATACTATATTGAACAAGTTAATGTATTATGAAATAATATGTTCAAAAACATGAATATGAAAGACTTTAAAAATAAATAAATAAATATAAGGTCCTTATTATAATAATTATAATCATTTATATTAAATAAACCATATATTTAGCATAATAAATACAATATATTTTATGTGGCATAATTGTGTCCTAAACAAGCATATATGAAAACACTTTAGAGCATAGTTGCCAAATATGGTGGGTTTTAGAGAAAACACCCTTTTTCCATTTTTTACAACTGTCATAAAAAACAATAAAAAGTGATTTTTTTTAAAATCATGAAAAAAAAAAATTAAAACATCCATGATGAAATATAAATACCTTATTATTACTATTTTATTTTTGGAAACAACATATTATGTTATATATATTTGATTGGAAATAATTTATTACTTATATGATGTTAATGATAATAATAATTGATATTAATATGAAAGAATTGTTGAATTATTAATAATTATTATATTCTTAAAAATATAGTTTACCATATTTTTCTGTATTTATTGTATTTTTTTGTTTGTCCCCTTATTTTCTAGATTTTTGTCCACGCATTATACACTTCATATGATATAACCACACCTATAGATTTATTTTAGAGATTTATTTTACCACACCTATAGATATAACCCCAACTTATAGAATATTGTCAAATAATAGAAAAGCGGCGATGACGATTTACTCGAACAATTACTTGAGATCGTTTACAACCATTACTCAACTAAGCTCCCTTCATTAGCCTAATAAAAGCTTCGGACCACAACATCGACTCTCAAAAAATGATTTTACTCACACAACATTATCTCACGAACTCGTCTAGGATCAAACAGTCATTCAAAGATGTTATAGGCATTTATAGGATGCTCTTTGTATAATAGTTAAGGCCTCATTTACACCGACATTCTCTTCACCTAGGTTTTGGGAAGAAATAATTCAATTTCTGCATCAGTATACACTTTGGATCACCGATACGAGTCATGCCTACTAACAACAGTCTTGAAGAGGAAGTGGGCTTGGCAAAGAGACCAGGAAGGATTTCCCACCAATGGAGCCACCTCCTAAGGAAATGGATCTAATTCTGGAACCATCTGCTCCAAAGCATCATATAAATCCCTTTGTTTGGTAGCTTTGACAAGGAGGTCTTTTGCCAACTAGGTGATGAGGGACCAAGATGATGAATTATCATTTTTCCACGTAGAATGACCGTTAGCATTAGTTAGTTTAATACATTGTTGATTATATTTGTTGATGGACAATTATAACTATCCTCCTTCCTCCCACAACCTTTATATGGCTCTGTTCATTGAATATTATTTCAAGGCATTCTATCAATTTTTATTCTATCTTTTCCTTCATTGGTATCAGAGCTTTAAAGATCTAAGACTGTTGTTTTTTTCCGACAAAGAACGGTTTCATTATCTTTTTTTGGGTTTACGTTTTGTTGGAGCATAGCATTCTCCTTTGGTGTTTTCTTTGGAAGTCCGTAGTGACCATCATTCACTAAGTTAGAGCATGTGAAGGAAACATGTGAAATAAACCAAAATATTTTGGCTCCTGCATTGCAGAGTTTTGTGAGGCATTAAAATCAGAGCCGATAAGGTGTGCCAGTCTTGCATTCCTAGAATTATTTAATGCTCTTACTCAACTTATCAACACATCCATGATAGTAATAAACACTTGACCAGTGTGGTAAATCAGAGCATAGACTGTTTGGAGGAATACTCGTGATGCAGGTGTATGTAACAGTAAAAGTGACATGAGTGGATCGTTTCTAGTATTGGCATGTTCTGATTGATGTATACACTTTTGTCTCTCCACTTTATATATAAAGCCAACCAAAGACTCCATCTCATCCTTCACGTTCAGGGGTTATCATGACAAAGATGATGTTGTTGAAGGAGTAAAATCATTAGCAACCCTAGAAAGTATCTCTTTCTCTGAAATTGTTGATCCGCCTACATAATAAAAAGTAGTTTTTGGCATGTTTTTGTTTAGAATGAGGAGCCTATCGTCTATGGCAAGCGCAGTATTAGGTAGTCAAGAAAAAAAGGCTTCTACGGTTAATAAGACAGTTATAATAACTACATTAAATGAGGCATGCACAATACCAAACTCTATGATTGATTTTTTCCTAGAGAGCTTTCGTGTTGGGGAAGAACTTGGTGTGTTTTTGAATCATCTTGTTATAATTTATTTCGATCAAAATTCTTATGATCGTTGTATTCTTACTAGCTAATGTTTGAAAATGGAGGCTGGAAGAAATCCAGTGACCTCTTGCAAGCCACAAGCAACGAGGCCACTTTGGAAAATATTATGGCGAATAACGTATTGAGGACCTATTCCTCAATTTTGGTTTGTTTATTTCAGTTTCTGTTTTGTTCCATGTTTTGTTGTTTTGTGATCGAGATGCTGAAAATGGATTACTCTAGAGCATAGTTGTTTGCCAATGGTTCTTCATTTTGAATTGATCCTCTGAGTGCCGTGCTTCGAAAATAAGATGGTTCGCTTGTGAATACATTCACTTGTAACATGAACCATGTGCAATAAGGTCTAAGTGGCGAGATCCAGTCGATAGCATGTTTCTTGATGCAATCTCTTTCTCAGTATTCACATTTCACATTATGGGTGAAAACGACTTAGTCAAGGGCAACATCCAGTGGCAGTGATTTGTTTCCTTTGCTGTTGAAGATTGGCTAAACAACAATCGACATCAGTGGCTACAACTAAGAACATGATTGCTATGATTCTTAGAAGTGAATGTGGAATATTTTTCAGTATTGTTTGTTGTTTTTCCTATGTTGTTTGGTTGTTTAATAAAGTGCAGATGGTGCATAGTTTCCTGTTTGGGACCTCCAAACTGAAGAGCGTCATGGGGAGCAGAAAAGCACTGAAAGTAGCGCATGGTACTCGCACTAGGTTCATGGTAAACCTATAAAACCACCAAGGTAAAATCCTCTTGGTTCGTGGTCACCAAAACCACCGAGGTAAAATACTCTTGGTTCGTGGTCATCTGTAAAACCACCAAGGTATCATCCTCTTGGTTCGTGGTAATCATGTAAAACCACCCAGGTCAACAATCAGAAAGTGCTCCTGTCCCGCTAGGTTTATGGTCAACCTTAGAAAAACCATGTGTATCGAGACCATGTAGGATCATGCTCGTGTGAAGACCCTTTTGCGGTGTTCTCATTAAGGGGGGACATCCAATATCAGGAAATGTATGTTTGTACGAACAATGTAATAAGGGGGAATGTTAGCATTAGTTAGTTTAATACATTGTTGATTATATTTGTTGATGGACAGTTATAATTATCCTCCTTCCTCCCGTAGCCTTTATATGGCTCTATTCATTGAATATTATTTCAAGGCATTCTATCAATTTTTATTCTATCTCTGCCTTCAATGACCATAATATGAAGCTAGATGACCTATTCCTCGCCATATTTGACAACGAGAAAAGTAATACCTTGTGATCTAAAGGTTGCGGCAAAGGGAGCTCTGTTACACGAAGACCAATTTCCACCGAAGAACCTTATACATGTCTATCTTAGCTAAAATATAGGCATAGGTCATGTGGGTATGCATGATCATGGGTTTATAAAATTTCATGAAATGATCCAATGCATTACCAATTGCTTCATAGAATAGGTCATGCTTGAATTATAATAGTAGGTTACGAAGTTCAATGAAAACTAGCATGTTGCTTCAATTGATTCCATAGCTGGATTGTAGGATGGGTATAAGGAACTAACCGTGAGAGTTTTCTTGATGTAATTCTAAGTCTAACCATTGAGTACTTTCACATAGTAGTCATCCAATTCGAACAAAATGATAGAAAATCACTTGGCATAGGCCAAAATCTCCGTGTTTCAAGGCATTCGAGATCCACTTGTGGAGCTTTGGGATGTCAGGCTAATTCATTAGTCATCTAGTCCATTGATTTATATTAAAATTCCCCAAAATTAAAGAGGTATCTTTTCTATTGGTTGTATTTTAAAGAATTAATTCACGTCATATTGTTCAAAAGGTGGCCAAATTAGCTTTTTCTCATCTAATGTAGTAACCTTTTATGGAAGTCATCTTGAAAATATTTAAATAAATAAATAAAAATTCCCAAAAATCAACAATCTAGTATTAATATATTTTGAGAGGATATAGCTTAAAAGTCACTGGGTCAATATTTTACTATATAAGAGGTAATAAAGAATAGCAACAACCACAATATATATTTAATATTAGATAAACTCTTCCACAAAATGTATGGAATATTAACACTCTTTCATGTTTCTCATTTGAATAAGAATGCCTATTTAACCTCTTATTGGAAAGAGTAAATATGTTAAAAGAATGACAAATATAAATTCTTTTAAAATTACCCTTCATGATTTATTTATTCATACTAGTCCTTTACCAAGCACCCACTCTTGTAATTGATCACAATATCTATTAATTGATATTAACAATTGCAAAAATACTATTTTAAATATTTTTCTCTTTTTGTCCTACTATTTTTATTAAAAAATAAATAAATTTAAGAAAAAAGTTACAATAAGATCTATTTCAATAATTTTTATATTATAAGAATGTGTTTTCAAATACTTATATAATTTACAATCGAGTATTTATATGTAAGTCTTTGATAGTGTTAATATAATTAGAATGCATCTTACACTTAAAAGCAACAAAGATTAACAATCCTAACTATAAAACACCAAGATAAATCTTTAAAAGAGAAGAAATCCATTATAAATGCATAACATAGGAAAATTCCATACAACTGACTTTTTTTTTGTGGATGTGCTCATGATTGTGGATGTGCTTGAACCATTTTTCATTATGAATAAAGATAAATTATTAAGATGGATTCAAAGATGCATGTATTCCTCCTAAATTTGAACTATCGTCTTAGGTATCCTTCTGCATCAACAAATTTGTTTATTTTTGTTGGTAATCTTTTTAGAAGGAAGTTAGTTTTGGGAGTTGGTTGGGTGTTTGTTATATAGGTTTTAGTTTCAGGAAATAGTTTGATCTTGATGAATGTGGGATAATGGAGTTGTAATATTAAAAAAATATAAATAATTAATTAAGATATATAATTTAATGCCCCTTTTGGTGTTGACTCCTTTCCTTGCTATTGAACCCCATTGCCAACGATGAATAGTCATTTTACACCTTGTTGTCAAGTTTTGAAGGTCAATTTACTAAACCAAGTAATCGGTGTAGGTGTGACCCTTGTTGTTATGAGCAAGTTACCATAGAAACCGACTTCGTACTCATACCTTAGCCCTTGATGTTGTTTTGTCAATTGTCATGCCTTGGATCAATTTCAGTGATCCAAGGCATACCTCTTATACTTTAGTGCTCGCGATCCTTGTTGCGAAGTAGAGTTGAATCTTTCCTTCCGTTATACCACTTTGATCTGTCACTAATGATTTTTCTTCTTAGAGGTACTTTACGTCATCTCGGGAAGACCTTATGGATGATTTATTATATCCTGATTAACGGGTTGTGGAGGGCATTCTGTGTATGGTGCTTTTGGAATCTTAAAATGCTACATAGGCTTTTGTTTATTTTTGTATTAACATACCCAAATTTTTTGATAAATTAGCAAAATTACTCTCGTTTTATTTTTTTTAATTAAAAGGGGGAACTTGGCACTTTGGTTGCGTGGAAGAGGGAGGAGGTTGGTGGTGGCGCCAAGTTTGTTGAAAGGGATATTAATAAATGTCAAATGTTTTTTTGTTAACTTCTTTACCTACCACCTCTCTTTCTCCTTGATATCCACTTTCCTATTGCGTGGTGTTCACCCAATGAAATTGGTTGTACTGAGCTTCATCCTTTTTCTCTTGCTAAAAAAATCTGACCTTGTGCTAAATTTAGGGTCTAAATTTCCTTCTTGGTGAGTGGAGGGTGGTTGTAGACCTGTCCAACTTTAAATGCATTAATGAATGACACCCCCACCCATTACTCCACCCTGTTGGCCGAATGTTTTCATTCATTGGTTTTATGGACTCCTTGGCCTACGTGTTGGGGAAGGAAAATGCCAGGCTTAAGCTGCTGGCCGCGTGGGTGGTTTGATGAGCTTATTTAAGGCCGGAGATGAGTATGGACATCCATCCAGGTGAGGTAGAGGAGTTTCCATATGTTGTTGTTCCTTAAAGCTCTGGTTTGAAGGCTTTTAAAACTAGGCATGTTAAGACTACACTCTGCAACAATTTACTATTTTGTTTACAATTTCATGAAACAAATGCTTCTTCTTCCTGTAATGGCATCTTGAAATGGGAATTTTGGTGGAAGTTTGATTGTCTGAGTGTATTGACTTGCCACCTTTTGTCCCTTCCCCGAATTGATATTTTTTTATACTGCTTTGCAAAAAGGAAAAAACTGCATTCCTTTTAATATGTTATTCGATAGGAGGTGAGAAATGTTTTATTGTGGAAATTTCTTACACCCACCTCCCCTTAGGGAAAGCTAGTAATGGGTTTGGATGGTACGTTTTTATAGCTGCTCTGAATAATGGTAAATCTTGGACGCAAGGAGACAAAAATGTATTAGTAATTAACATATCTCTCTTGGGCTTTGCTTGAAATAATTATTTACTAGTCGATTCATGAGTGGCAATAACATTTTGAGTAAATCTGATTTTTACCAACAAGGAACCTTGTATTTTATTCATTTTTTTAGATAATCTTGTCATCTGTAAATGACTCCTGAAATTTGGTACTCAGTTGGGCTATGTTTTTCTTAAATGGTACTTGAAAGTGTATTTTTTTATCCTTCTGATTAAAACAGAGGTTCTTAAAACCTTGTCTGGGTATATTTTTTTTACTACTTGCTAGCTACACCTCTATGGGGACTTGCTTGATGTTGGCCATCTATTATATGTTGAAAAGTGGAAGTATAGGAATTGGGAACAAAAGTATTTTATCCCTGAAATCGTATCTCATTATGTTGGTGTTCCTCTAAGTTATTGTATGCTATTCCGTGGCGTGGGTTTTGGTTTTCATCCTCTATTCTTTGTCATGATATTCTTGGGGACATTTATGAACCCTTATCTCTACCCTAGATATAGTTACTACGATTAGAATCCATAATCGTTTAGGAAGATCTGTCATTATGTTTTTCATTTGAGGTGCTCTTTTCATATGGTTGCATACTTGAATCTTTGAGCTGGTTGTAGGTACATTATAATTTACATCAGGTTACCTATATGACTATTGTGGCCTCTTTGATCAATTAATATTTTTTCAGTCTAAAACTTTTCTATATTTCAATCTTGAATGTGATGTCCCTTTCTTCGGGAACTATGTCTGGATCGACCGAGTAATTGGGTTTTCTCTGCCTTGAGTGGTCTCCTTGGTTTGAAGGGATTGATGTCCTTGGAAAGTAAGCTTCATAACACTGGCCTTGTTATGATTAATCTCTTTTCTTAACTTGGTCAACTTCTTACTTGTTGAGAGGTTATTGATATTTTGCGAATAGTTGTGAACATATTATTAATGGTCATAGTTTTATGAAAAAACCTCGGTGTTGGTTCTAGAATTCAAAATGTGTTTGGAATGATTGTTCCCATTATTGGAACATGACTCTTGCTTACTCATGATAGTTGGTATTACGTCATAAGGATAATCTTGAGATTTCGAATGGAATTTATTATATAAGTACATTGCTTGGCCTATGTCGAAAAGTGTTAAATATTGTTAATGACAGTTGGGGGTTACTTTCCGTTATATTATTTAGATTAGTTGTCAATTATGAGGGATTTGTTGCTAAGATTAATGGTTGTTTGTGACTCTTTTAAATGCATTCAAAGAGTGGAGTTGATTATGTTATCTTGTAGATCTTTTAATGATCTTGTAAGGAAGGGGTGGTAAACTTCTTGTTTAGACCGTATCCCCATTATGCTAGGAAACCCAAAAGGATGTTTAGATGGTAACCTCATCTTAAATGGTTTTGAAAATAGGAGGCCTTTTGCTGCCCCGTACCTTGTTTATTAAGTAACTTGGATGTCGAGTAATGCCCATCTCGGGTTTTTCAACTATCCTTCTTCTCGTATCATTACCTTGTGGAGTCTCTTCTTGATGAGAGGAGTTATTTGTGGGTTGAGATTTTGTTTTCAACTATTTTGATCACGTGATGAATTACCCTTCTTACCTCATTTGGCTGCTCTATTTTTAGGCCAATGAAACTTTCCTCCTGGAAGGATTGTTTTACCTTTCTATTTCGCATCTATGATTGTATCTATTATGTTTTGGGCTTCTCAAAGTTTTTAGTGATGGATGGACTGAGTATTATATTTCAATCACGTAATCTATAGGATTACATGATTGAAATCCCCATACTCTTGACCTTTGTTCTTAACTGGAATACTTGACTTCCTTCTTGTTGGTTGGTAAAAAAATCTTATCTCGTGTGAAGAAATTGTGATTTTGGTTGGTTCTTTGAACCATTCTTGAAATAGAACATTTCTTTCATGTTATTGTAAAATGCTAAGCTTACTGTTGCAATGTGTAGCCTTACCATGCTCAGTTCTCATGGACTGACTCAAGTTAATACTTGTGCAGATGGACCTTGCGAGTAGATAAAAGGAAATATTGATAAAGGTTTCATCGGGTTGTATATGAAGCCCCTTGTAAGAATGTCTATTGTGTTGTAAATCATTTTTGGTGCTTGTAATGGAGTTGGAAGGCCTCTTTCCTTAGTTGTTCAAAACCTGATTTGTGAAATAAGTCCACCTTGTTATGAGTAAAATGTTGTGGTGCATGGCTTCACCAATCTTGTTATTTCTTGTTCTCAGCCAAGGTTCAATTGAATCTCTTGACTCCTTTAGTTCATGTGCCATGTTGAATAGAAATGTTTTAACCGTGTTTTCATTCTCTCAATTAGCAATGGTAGTTTCTTCTTTCGAGTCATAAGACTTTCATATTTTTTATAACCCTCCATGGTCTTGACATCAGTACAATTCTATGTATATTTTAGTGGTTGGCTGCCCTTTTTCTAAAAACTAATCAAAGATAAATAAAATGAATTCATAGAGGAATAATTAAATAAAATGATAATGAAGTTGTGTTTCTTGTTGATAAAGTTAAGAGTCTTTAATTAGAAAGAAAGTATTTATCTACCGGTGTAAAATAATTTACCCTCTTTAACTTTAAACTACAAATTAAACTTTATTCTCATTATTGTGAACACATTAAGTCTAATGCTTCCATTTTGGGAACTCCATGTGTATCCATTGTCGATCTTAATCAAGATTTGCTAAATGAAGCTTTTACCCCAATCCAGTTGAACTATTAAGTCTCTTTAAAAGACTGGTTAAAAATTAAAGAGATCATGATGATGAAATTAATTGACCTTCTCTCTCTAACTGTTGCCATAGTACTTTGTAACCCTTCTTAAGAAATGATAAAATTTTGATCCATACTTGAAGGGGTTTGTCGTTCCAAACCTAAAATGGTACCTCCACCAATTGGAGCTTACACTCGTCTCCTTTCACAATGGAGGTTGAAATGAGGATTCTATAGCTTGTGGTTGTTTAGATAACCTTGTGGGTTTTGGTTCACCCCACCCCTTGTAGCGTAATTTGATAACTAATTAAACAAAAAAATTCAAAGCAAAGATGATCCTCTTTCGGTAATTTTTATCTAAGCCTTATGTCTCTAGTATAAAAGAAAAGAAATCTAGCCCTATAAGAAGAATTATATGAATCATAACATAAATCTTCTAGACCGCAAAGTCAGGTCTTGAAAGATTGTTTTAGAGAATACATAACCTTAAGAATATGTTCACAGTGGGCTGTCCTGAACTGTAACTATGTACTATAGTTGGGTTCTTTGGGGTGTCTTGACAAAGAGTAAAGTGAACTATCCTTGATGGGTGTTGGATGTTCCATATTGCCTTTGTGGTCATAGTTGTGTTAGGTTGTTTGAAGAGTTATATATAACCTTTGTGTCCTCCTATAATGTCGTTCTATACTTCGAACAAGTCAAAAAAATTATCCTGTATTTTGCTATGTTATCTTGTGTGTTTGAAATAGTGGGCGTCACATATAACCCATGAGAAGTGATGGGAATTAGATAGAAGAAAGGATATGTAAATAATTATGTAATAGTTTATTAATAGTCTTGGTTTATATTTTAGAGGAAATTTTTGATGGTTTCAAGAGTGAATTCAATGTGAATAAGAGGGAATTTAACTATGTAACAAATGGAAATTAATTAATAAGATAAGAGGGAATATTAGTATGATTTGTAAACATTTAAATTGAATTTATTACTCGAGGTTTTCGGTGTATACAATTTACATATTTACGAGGGTGTCGATAAATTGTTTCCCTTTAATATAAAGTAGTAAAATAATAGACACTTTTATTGAGTAAAAATAGATGAAATAATATGATAAGGAGATGCACCATCGAGAGATTGTGTGGTGATAGATGAAGTATGAGGGATCACAATAGGTAGATAAATCATTGTGGGAAGAGAAGAAAATTACAGAGTAGTAGAAACACCATCGCACGTTAGGAAATATTTATTAGTGTTCACATTATTATAAGTGTGTGTATAGGTTTAATATAATTAAACCTATTATAAGTTGTAATGTGAAGTTGTTTTAACAACTTCACGTATTTAGTTTATTTTTGTATTATGTAATTCCCATCAATTTTGGCATGATTAAGCCAAATAAAACACCAACAAAAATACGACAATTTTTTTAATCTTGCTTTAACAATTCCATTGATTAAACCGATACATTACTTGAGTTGCATTCTCGCCCTTAGCCCATGATAAATTTCTATATTTTTATTATCATGTTAAATCCCCTCCCCAATTAATTTGTTTAATTTCATTATGCTAACATATATTTATTTTCCAATTTATAAGAGGGTCAAAACTTTATAATTAATGTCCACTTACATAGACAATGTTAAAAAGTCACTCTAGGTGATGAGTGCATTTTTGGCTCATTTATATCATTTCTTCAGACTGGAAATACTCTTTGTGATATGACTTATTAGTATATGGGGATGTTTTGTGTAGTCATGTCTTAGTAGGTTGATGCATTTTACTTGCTATTATTTATGAAAATTGTTTATCCCATGAACTTTCTACTAACCACCTTTATTAGATCAAATGTGATGATGTGTGCAGGGAATAATGGAAGTTACTAGTGGATAAGAAGCCCGAGTTCGAAGCATGCGGCTAAAGACTGTTTCCATCGAATTGACCTATTAGCTTAGGTTTGATTCTAACGCCCCTAGGAATCTATGAGTTTTAATTGATATTTGATGGAAAATTTTTATGCCTCCTAATATGGCAAATCTTGTAACCAAGATTATCTATATGAATACTTTGTCTTTAGAACTTGAGTACCACTTTTTGATTATCGAAGAAGATTATCTGCATACTGTTTTGGATTTTTTTGATATGTTATGAACTCATTTCAAATTTAATGAAAGCTACAACATTTTGAGAATCAGAAGTTGTTGAATACTCTATCCCAAGGAAGAGCAAGGGCCTACTCGACTAAGGAGATACGAGGTTACTTGTGAGTTTTCCACGCATACAGTCCTTTGATTAGTTTTACTGCGGTTATCATTTGATGAGTTTTTGCATGCATGCTTTGATTAACTATCTCTTCTTTCTCCATTATCACTTTCGCTTAGAGTAGATGTTTTTGTTATGTAAATCTAGTTCATGAATAGTCTTGCTTTCTACTGAAAATTCTAGTTATTCAGTTATGGTTTAATTTGTTAAGAATAAGTGTGTGCATATTTTATTCTACAGTCAAGATTAGTTGCTAAAATTCCTTTCATTGCACATAGTTGAATTCCATAGATTTGTATTTAATTTCTGTAGATTTTAACTGCACTTCCATAGAATAGTCATTAAAACTAAGCAACCCCCAACAAACTCAACATATAACTAGTTCTCCTAGACTCCATTGCATATTGCCTAGGACACAGCCCTGGTTTAGAATGACACTGACAAAGATTATGTCAGTTAAATGATTGGAAGAATACAACGACCCATCATTTTTGGCACTGTTTCCAGGGATACATAACCATAAGCTCCATTATTTTATTCCATATGTTATGGGTGTTAATGGAGTTCATATAGGAAACTAGTAGTTCTCTCGAACCTTGATTTAAACCAACCAACCTGGATGCATAGGTCACGAGATAACCAAGGGAGATTTATAGCATGCAATATTCAACAAATCTCTTTAGACACTTCATAAGAGAGAAACACTGAGAGTGATACAAATTCCAATTCAATGCCTAGAACCTTTTCTAAGCATTATGTATCCTCTTCACATCATTCTGCAATGGGGGATCTTGGGAATGCTGAAGAACAACCTTTAGGATGAACATTTACATACCCCATTGTCCTCGATGCAGATGAGGATGCACCCATGAAAAACATCTCACCATCCATCCTCCCCCTCTTTTGAGGAATGACCAAAGAAGACCCTGATTAGTTTCTATTTGAATTTAAAATCCTATGCCAGACATATGATTACCGAACTGACAATCAAAAACTCAAATTATTTCCCTCCACTCTCAAAGATTCTACTATGAGATGGTTTATGGGGTTACCATCTAACTCCATTAATTCCTGGGAAGCCATGGAAACAACCTTCTTGGATAAATACCAAGACTATTGTAGAGGAAGGGATAGGAAGGAGGAGTTCTTCCAAATACGGCAAAAGGAAGATGAGAATCTAGAGGATTATCTGGATAGATTCCTCTTTCTCCATAAACGCAGTGGGTATGAGTTACATGCAGACATCACTAAAACAGTCTTTCTAAAAGGACTAGATGAGGAAACCAAGGATTCTCTCCATCTCATGGGAGGTGGAGACGTGCATAAGCTTACCATGGAACAAATTACTGAGCTATGTAGAAGATATTCTAGAACACGTGGAGGAATAAGAAGGAAACAAACATCCAAGTCTTTGGGTACCTCTGAACTTCTAGAAGAAATGGCCAACATGAAAACAGACATTCTGCTACAATTAACATCCACCATAGATGGACTCAAGGAAAAATCCACCCCTACTAAAGAACCATTGGACATGTATTGCCCTAAATGTTGGAAGAGACACCCCTTGAGAGAATGTCCTTTGGATGTCACAGATATGTGCTTAATCTATGAAGTTACTGACCATGACACTAAACATTGCACACTTCTACCACAATTGAAGGGAGGTTTGAATGCCATCTCTCAAACAAGTGCTAAATTAAATTTTGTCCAAAGACCAAACAATTAGGGTGGGTTCCCATCTAGACCAACTCAAAATCCCTGGAGAATGCCATGGCCAAATCAGGCCTCTCAGTCTTCTTGGGGACAACCTGAGTGGGAAAACTCAAACTAGATGACTTATCCATATCCACCACCTTGGAAAAATCCCTACACTCACCGGGGTTTGGGCTCCACCACCCGTAGCCAATCCTTGGCACAATCAGCAGTGGGGTCCTCAACAAAATTTTAATGAAAATCAGTCCTAGACACCACCACAAAATGGTAATCAACAACATAGGTTCCAGTAGCCACAACAAGCTTTAATGCCTCCACCTCAAGCCTACCAAAATCAAGGACAAGAAACACAAACACAACTTCGGCTCATCCAGTAGCCAATCCTAAAAATCAACAAACAACTTTGATTGATGACATAGACATAGGTAACACCATGTAGGTTAACACTATTGGTAATTTATGATTACGATCTGGCAAAATATTGAACCCTCCTGTTGTTATCATAGAACTGCCTGATGATGCCGATAAGGAAGAAAAACTTGAGGGTAACACTAGTTCTTCACCAATGCTAGATAACCAGGATGATCAAGTACCCAAACCGACTACAACCCCTTTTCCTGAGTGATTACAGGACACTCGGATTACAGATGAAACAAAACTAGTTTAGGAATTGAAAAAAGTACATATTGAGGTTCCACTACTACATGTAATAAGGGACATCCCTGAACTCAACCAAACCATTAGAAACAAATGTATAAAGACACCAGAAGAAAAAAAGAAATAGGCTGATTTAGTTTAGCACCCTCATCTCAAAAAAATTATGGGGATCCTGGGAGCCATGTCATTACTATTTATATAAACAACCAGTCAATATCTAATGTTTTGGTGGATCTTGGTGCTGCTATTAATGTCATCACAACAAAAATGTTTAACCTACTATCCTTGATAGGAATTCAACCAACCAACACTGTTATGCAGTTAGCAGATCAATCCATTGTTGTACCTGATGGTGTGGTTGAAGATATAATGGTCACTGTTGAATCATGGGAGTACCCAGTTGATTTCATGGTTTTACAGCCTAAAGCTTAGAAGTTGGGATATCCATTCATCTTGGGAAGACCTTGGCTAGCTATGGTTGCTGCTTACATTGACTGTAGGTCAGGAAACATGACAATTCTAAATGGGTAGAAATCCAAACACATTTCATTATATCCTCCTGCCCAGCCTTATACGAACAATTGTGACCAGGTATGGGTGAATTCTTTGGATGCTAACTCTTTGAATTCTTATTTTCTATCCACTATTGCAGTACACAATCATATGACAGAAGGTGCAGAGTCATATGCGCTGACTGATTCCAAGGACTCTGCAACTACGGAAATCAGCACTACTTCTATGGAATTCAGAATATCGCAGTAGACATTACCTCTGCTGAGTCTGGTAGGAAACTCTATGCTTATAATTCTAAACATTTAGTTCATGATTTCTATTGTCCTTTAACTAAGGTTTTGTCTTTTGATAACATATCCATCCTACACATGCTTCAGCCCCATGTTTTCCCATTGAATTCTTTTATCACTAGTACAGAGCTTGCTCTTGCGAATGATACTAAGCAGGTGCTTGTCAGTATGGGTAGAGAGCTGACTATAAGAATTGACTTGGAGGTCAATCAAGAAGCTAGGGTGCTTGAGGTTCTGAAGAAACATTCTCATGCTTTTTCTTGGGATTACATTGATATGAAAGGAATTCATCCTAGCATCTATACACATCATATTTACACCGATGACGTCAAACCTATAAGGTAGCCGCAACGAAGAATCAATCCAGCATTGAGAGACATAGTCAAAACTGAGATCAAAAAGCTCCTAAAGGTAGGTTTCATCTATCCTATATTTGATAGTCAGTGGGTTTCCCCATTAGTTATTGTTCCCAAGAAGAATGGTAAGTGGCGAATATGTGTTGATTACAGGGAACTTAACAAAGCCACCAAGAAAGATTATTTTCCCCTGCCTTTCATTGACCAAGTCCTGGACAATTTGGCTGGTAAGAAATATTTCTCTTTCTTGGATGGGTTTAGTGGGTATAATCAAATTAGTATTGCCCCTACTAATCAAGATAAGACTACTTTTGCGTGCCCTTGGGATACATTTGTTTACAGAGTCTTAACTTTTGGAATTTGTAATGCCCCTGCCACATTTTAGTAGGCAGTCTTGGCCATTTTTGCAGATCTTGCTAATGACTATGTTGAGGTTTACATGGATGATTTCACTATCCATGGATCCAATTTTGAAGAATCTTTGAATAATATTGAGAAATTACTCAGTCGATGTGAACAACACCAACTATCTCTGAGTCATGAAAAATGTCTAATGATTGTTGATCAAGGAATTGTCTTAGGTCACCATGTTTTAGCCCAAGGTATAAAGGTGGATCCCAAAAAGATATCAGTCATTACCCAATTACCTATACCAGCTAATCAGACTGACATCAAAAGTTTCCTTGGCTATGCAGGTTATTACCGCCGATTAATAAAAGATTTTAGCAAAATTGCCGCCCCAATTTTTTCATTGCTAACCAAAGATTGTGTTTTTGAATGGTCTTCTCAGTGTCAACAGGAATTTGATTCTATCAAATAAAATATGACAACAGCCCCTATCTTATGTGGCCCTAACTGGGGACAACCTTTCCATATCCACACTGATGCTTCTAATACAGCCATGGGCACTGTCCTTGGACAAAAAGACTCAGAAGATCATATGTATGCAATTTATTTTATCAGCAAAAATATGAATCCTACGGAAAATAATTACACTACTACGGAAAAGAGTTTTGGGTGTGGTATATGCTTTGAATAAATTTCGTCATTACATCACTTTGGACAAAAAGACTCGAGATCATATGTATGGAATTTATTTTATCAAAAAAATATGAATCCTACGGAAAATAATTACACTACTACGGAAAAAGATTTTTTGGCTGTGGTATATGCTTTGAATAAATTTCGTCATTACATCACTGGATATAAAAAAAATTTTTACACTGACCACTCTACCATTCGATATTTGATGAACAAACCAGTGGTTGGCGGAAGGCTCATTCACTGGTTACTCTTGTTGCAAGAATTCAATCTCACTATTATAGATAAGCCTGGGAAATCTAACATTGTTGCTGACTTTCTTTCCAGAATAAATGTTTCAGGTGATGATGAAGCAGTCCAAGATCAATTTCTGATGAACACTTGTTTTCTATCTCCACTAAGACTCCCTAGTTTGCTGATCTTGCAAATTATTTAACAACAGGGAAGTTTCCTGCTTATTTTACTCATAAGGAAAGAAGGTGATTGGTTAGAAATAGTGCAACATATAAATGGTGTAACAGATTCTTATTTAAATGTTGTCCTGACATGGTTCTTCATAGGTGTGTTCGAGAGGATGAGGTACATGACATACTGCGAGCATGTCATGATGAGCCAGGAGGTGGACATTATTTAGTAAAATGAACAATTCACAAGATCCTTGGAGCAGGGTACTATTGGCCTTCCCTCCATAAGACTGTCAAAAAGTATGTGTGGCAGTGTGATGCATGCCAACGAATGGGAAAACCTACACTTTCTACGGAAATGCCTCTGAACCCTCAGTTGGTTCTAGGACCATTTGAGAAATGGGGTATTGATTTTGTTGGACCATTTGATCCTCCATATTTCGGGAAGGAGTATCTCTTGGTATGCACGGACTATGTCACCAAATGGGCTGAAGTTCAAGCATTGGCATCTGCTAATGAAGATGTTGTTGCTGATTTTCTCTACAACCGGATATTGCTGTGATTTGGAGCACCAAGGGCCATTGTATCTAATCAAGGTCCTCAATTTGTTTCAAATATGATTGAATCTTTCTTAGGAATCTATAGAATCAGGCACCGGAAATCATCACCATATCACCCCCAATCCAATGGGAAAGTGGAGGTAACCAATCGAGAGCTCAAGAATATTCTAACTAAGGTGGTCAATGCCGATAAAAAGAATTGGGTACCAAAGCTTCCTGAGGCCATCCGGGCCTACAACGCGACACTGAAAACAACTACTGGTTTCTCTCCCTATGATTTGGTCTTTGGGAAGAAGCCACTGTTACATGTGGAGTTCGAGTTGCGCACTTGGCGAACAACGTTGGAAGTTGGGATCGATTTGGATGAAGCACAGTGTGAACGAGTGTTACAGTTGAATGAATTAGATGAAATGCAAATGGAGGCACAACAGTAGACCAAAATTCTACAGCATCAGTGGAAAACTTGGCATGATGCTCACATAAAAAAATGGATATTTCATGAAGGACAGTGGGTTTTACTCTTTGATTCCCACTATCAGCAGTTTAAAGGCAAGTTGTGTACGCATTGGTTAGGTCCCTATCAGGTAAATCAAGTGTTTGATAATGGCTCTATTCGATTGATACCAATTGATGGAGACAAACGAGTCTTTTAGTGAATAGGCATAGTCTCCGAGTTTATCACCAACTGTTGGATAAGAAGACTTTCACTGACGACATTCATTGTGATGCATGACAGACATGCATGGAGTAATTAATCTTTTACAAATTCAATAAAGGAATATGATCCTTCATTCGATTGTCTTCCCTTAGTTCGCAGTTCTTATTGTAATTTCCAATAAATGTAGGAATTTTCATTATTTCTACTGCCACTAATCATGTTTCATCCCAAATTGCAGGGCGTAGGAATCTATGGATATCGGCTGACTAAATGTGGCATGGGTAAGTGCATTTAACTTGCTAATGATATTTCTATGCGAAACATTTCCCCATGTAGTCATTTTTCATTATGATGCCATCATGAAATGATTGCTATGATCATTCTGGATCTCTTCCAAATCCGGCTCTAAGAATGATGGCATAAAAGGAGTAATGGCTCATAAATCTCCACATGCTTTGATGTGTCACACTCTCCAACATCAGGATAGATGGCGCTTGCTCCTCAACCATGGGATATGTGCCGCTGCAAAAATATTAATCTCACATGGGTGGCCAGTCTCATCACTATTTTTTCACCATCACCTTCGCTTGATGTTGTGCTACCCAAGGAATATGGTGTCATTTGAAATTTAATGCTCTGCAACCACTTCTTCCCGTTGTGGTATGCACATCAATCACAACTGGTTTTATCAAACACTCGACGGGAAGTGGAAGAGACGCTCTGCTCTGGTTTTTCCACTACCATGTATTTCTCACTTTTTTGCTTAGCATGGGACCACGAAAGACATCAAAACCTGCTTCACCTGATGCCTTGCTCCAGAATGCTGCCCTTTTGCAGGTATTTCATGATTTTAGATGGTTAGATTTCATTCAGAAATTTGAAGGTTTTGATGAGAGCATTGTGGAAGAGTTCTTGAACAATTTTGAGTCCACATGCTCGCAAGTTGGTGGACGAAGAGTTGAAATTACCAGTCAGGTCATTTCTAACTTGTCTGGCCTGCCAAAATTTGGTTTAAAGGTTATGATGAATGCCCCTTTGTAAAGTCTGATTTCTCAGTTCCACGACGAAGGAGAGGCACTCCCGAGGTCATCCTAACTCCATTGGGTGTCTAGAAGAGTGTTAAGTAGAAAATTTTGCCTAGAATCTGGGTGAGATTGCTAAATGGGTCAACAGGTATTTTATATGTGACGGCCACACCTCTATTCTGGGTGGTGATGTGCTCAAAATACTCATTCACCTTAAAAAGGGACATGTCAACCAAGCCCTTTGGGTAAATTTTCCAGAGTACCTCGCAGACTCCATCATTAAGGTATGCCAAAAACACCGATCCAGTGGGGGCAAGTCTATGCTTAAGCACCCAAGGTTGATTCATCTGTTGTGTTCACACCAAGTTTTCTTTTTCCCAAAGCAAAGGCTCGAGGGACGTGTTGGTGGTGAAGGGTCCAGGCCTAAGCAATTAAAATCTAGTCTCTCTTCTACACCTTAGTCTACCCTTGCATCGGGCCCTTCACATAGTCAAGCAGAGGCAGCTGATGTTCCTGAGCACGCCGACATGGTTGGTACTCCTGAGGGACCATCCCCATCCATTTCTGATTCAAAAGGCAAGTGTCCCATGGCCCCATCTTCCTCCATGCAACTATGGTCTCGATGGCTTAGCTCATTTTTTTAGACAGGTGGTTTCCAATCGGAATCCTTGCCTGATGACACTGCCCACATTCTCGTCATACGGAGGATGTCCCGCCACTCCATCATCTGCTATTCTATCATCTACGGAAATTCACACTATAACTCTAGAAATTCTTGACACTCAAGTGGCGCCTTCTCACAACTATCTGGAGGAGATAGCACTGCTAAAATCTCAGTTACAAGATATAGAAGAATCCACCCTTTTATTACAAGCTGAATTTACACAAAAGATAGTAGAAAAAGTTCGGTAGATTGTTTCCTGTGTAAGCTTGAGTGAGTTGTCTAAAATGACAACATGATAAGGGTCTTCCCTTCAATAATTTCCAATAGTTGTCCCTTCAGAAAGGGAATTGTGGAAAGAAAATAAAAAATTAAAAAAAGAAAAAGAATCTTTGGAAGAGGAAAAATGAAAAGTAACATCTATCTTAGACTCTGACTATCCTTTAGCCATCAAAATAATGTCCTGTAGGAAACCCTCCTCAGTCTACAACATGTATGTCCAAGAACAATTTTATTCTTGGTAGTTATTTCAATTGTGTTCTCAAGCCCCTCATGAAATTCCCGATGGACCTAGTTTTTTATCAGTCTACAAGAACAACACTCCGGAAATTCAAAATTTGCTCTGTGAATTTTATCTACATAACATGATAGTGACCAATGTCCCTGATTTCTTTATCAACCTATTTGTGGGGGATTTTCAAATTAAAGCCTTTCAGTTTGTATTGTGGAATCAGATAATTTGGAGGTAGCAAATAGACAGTTTCAATAACACTGCTTAGTCCATCAAATTTTACATTCGCCCAACTCATCATACAGATGTCGCCCTATGGAAAAAATTTAGATCATTGTACTATCAGGTAGGGGTTGGGGTGAATACTTCTCATATTTTGCTTCAGTGTATTATTGATTTTGAAAATTATAGTCAGGAGAATTTTGGGGCTACTTGGCAAGATTACGATAGGATATGGGATACTTTAATCCTACCTTTGAAACATAGGGTGGTCCTCTCTCCCCAGAATTTGAGCTGAAGCATGCAAAGGGGTGATTCCCTCATCACCATTATCAAACAAACTATAGAGAAAACCAGCCAGCAATACATTGATGAATGGGCAGGCCTCCAAGTGTGGCCACCACTCCTCTTAATCCCTCTCACGACTTGGCAGAACAATGCAAAGACACGGTCCATGACGGTTTCACTACACAGGTGGAAATGACCTCCAATATTCAGTGTCTGAAGAATAGCACAAAAAGCAATACGATCAATTCGAGGAGTATGAAATGGTTGACCAACTTGGCAGGAGAGCAGGGCACAGATGAGTTGCATTGGGACATGGAACAGGTAAAGTTAGGGGAAAATGATGAATGCATTGTTTGGCTCATTTATATCATTTCTTCATACCGAAATACTCTTTGTTATATGACTTATTAGTATATGGGGATGTTTTGTGTAGTCATGTCTTAGTAGGTTGATGCATTTTCCTTGATATTATTTATGAAAATCATTTATCCCTGAACTTTCTACTAATTGCCTTTATGAGATCAAATGTGATGATGTGT
This sequence comes from Taxus wallichiana var. yunnanensis, assembly GCA_018340775.1. Taxonomy (NCBI): domain Eukaryota; kingdom Viridiplantae; phylum Streptophyta; class Pinopsida; order Cupressales; family Taxaceae; genus Taxus; species Taxus wallichiana. Next base: position 1,021,534,927 of record CM031242.1, read on the forward strand.
GTAGGGAATAATGGAAGTTACTGGTGAATAAGAAGCCCGAGTTCGAAGCATGTGGCTGAAGACTGTTTCCATCGAGTTGACCTATTAGCTTGGGTTTGATTCTAATGGCCTGTAGGAATCTATGAGTTTTAATTGATATTTGATGGATAGTGTTTTATGCCACCTGATATGGTGGATCTTGTAACCAACATTATCTATATGAAGAATTTTTCTTCAGAACTTGAGTACCACTTTTTGATTATCGAAGAAGATTATGTGCATCTGCTCGGATTTTTTTGATATGTTATGAACTCATTTCGAAGTTAATGAAAGCTACAACATTTTGAGAATCAGAATTTGTTGAATACTCTATCCCAAGGAAGAGTAAGGGCCCACTTGACCGAGGAGATACGAGGTTACTTTGAGTTTTCCATGCATACAGTCCTTCGATTAGTTTTACTGGAATTATCATTTGATGAGTTTTTGCATGCATTCTTTGATTAGCTATCTTTGCTATCTCCATTATCACTTTTTCTTAGAGTAGATGCTTTTGTTATGTAAATCTAGTTCATGAATAGTCTTTCTTTACTGCTGAAAAATTCAAGTTATTTAGTTATGGTTTAATTTGTTAAGAATAAGTTTGTGCGTATTTTACTCTACCATCAAAGATTAGTTGCTAAAATTCCTTTCATTGCACATAGTTGAATTCCGTAGATTTGTATTTAATTTCCATAGATTTTAACTGCACTTCCATAGAATAGTCATTAAAACTAAGCAACCCCCAACAAACTCAGCGTATAACAGGTTCTCCTAGACTCCATTGCATATTGCCTAGGACACAACCCTAGTTTAGAATGACACTGACAAAAATTATGTTAGTTAAATTATTGGAAGAATACAATGACCCATCACTAGGTTCACACCTAACATGGTCACTAAACCCACATAAGGCACCCCTTATATTTTTATTCACCACATACACGCATTAATTCATTTTAAAACCCATGACATATTTATTCCCACAACTTACAGTTGTAGGGATAATTTTAGACCCTTAGATTCTTTCAATCTTATCCTTAGATCTTAGGGATTTCCAAAAATCCCTAATCCTCATCTTTTTGATTCCTTATTGCTTTTTTTTGTTTTATTTGCATCTTTTTGTTTTCTCTTCCTCTAATTTGTGTAGGTAGGGTTTAAATGGTGGATGGAAGAGAATGGAGATTCTACGGAGGCTCAAGGAAGATCTATTCCATTTGTTTTTCTACAACGCTTAAAGAGAACTAATACTTTTGTTTAATTCATATTTGGTGGAAACATCTTGAGGATTCATTTTATTTCATTTTCCATTGAAAAAATAAGAGTTTTAATCTCTATATAAATGAGGTATATATATTTTAATTAAACTGACAAGGCTTTCCCAAGAGGCGAAATAAACATGAAAAGGTCTCCATGTATTCACCATCAGTCTTCAAGCCAAGATTCTTCACGTTTTCACTTCCAAATATCTTCAAAACACAAGGAGATAGGCCTAGTTTTCCTCCCAACCTATAGGCATCATTACATGCCTTTCCAAAGTTTTGAGGACATGCTAGCCTCCCTCCAAGCCCATGGGAGAGAGGGCAAGCATTCCTCAAATGTGCACAAGTAGGGAAGGGGTAGAAACAAGAACAACAACACAAATCAAACATTAACCACACACCCAAAACACAAGAAGACAACCAAAACAAGGAGGAGAAAACACCAAGTTCAACCTCCAAATGGGGAAGAGTGGATGAGAAATCCAAATGAGCCAAAAGGTGTGATCCAACCATAGGAAACACACATACCAAAAATCTCAAAAAATCCTCCTTATTCCTCTATAATAAACACCCCTCCTTATTTCTCCTCCCAATCACCAAAATTCCTCCTTGGGAGGATTTTAAAACCTCTTGGGTTTCCTTTCCAAGGATGGGGAAGGGGGTCAAACCATATGAACCACCATCCCCACCTCAAATCATACGAGGGAATAAACTATGAGAAACCAACATGACTTATCCATTAAGCCATGAGGTTTAAGAGGAAATTCCTTCCTCTTCAACACATATTATAAACTAATTTTGATTTATCATAGATTATATACATAAACGTTAGTGTCTTATTTTGGATTAGAATGATGTTAGATAGTAGAGATATTCTGACTATTGATATATTATTATTTATATTATGGTGTGTATGGATGCTTAGAGGCATGGTCAACATTTTGTATTGATGATGGTGATGTGTTAGCTTATATATATATATATATATATATATATATATATATATATATATATATATATATATATATTTTTGACATTCTAAATTCTTGTCATATTGACCATGTTTTGGTGTTCAAACTAGTTCTGTGATCTTACTAATATTGATGTAATGGTTGAATTGAAATATTTATGAAATTGTACAAGAATGATAGCATTGCTTAGCTTTGACGATTATTTCATGTTATGATGATGTTCTTGATGGATATACATGTATTTTATTATTGATATATTTAATGTGGCCATAAGGAGAAAGGACGTATTGTTTGATTTTTCAGGTGAATGAATCACAAAAGGGGGTAGAAGACCAAACATAGCGAGAATATTTGATGGTTGCAATGATGATCACTACTATGTTAACTTTGTGTTATGTTATTGTTGTTTGTGGTTAAGATGTTAGGAGGTCCCTATGGGGGAAATAACCTCAAATATTGACCATGGGATTTGTGTGTTCCTTTCTCTTTTATTTTGATTAATTTGTGTTTATGCATTTTATTATTGCATTGTATTTGAGTTTTGTATTATTCATTAAATGTACCCTTAATAGTAATTGAATATGCTAATAAAGTTTATTTTTGGATGTGACCATAAGGGGTAATTTATTTTTGTAGATAAGTCCTTTTGATCTTGTGATTTGAAGTTGGATTTAATTATTATACTTGGTGTGTACTCAAACCATCTCCAAAAACTTGAAATTTGACTTACAAGAAAATTTTGGAGGCTTCTGGGACAACTTAATCTTGTTTCACACCTCTTAAATTAATGTACCAAATATACCTATGGGGTAAGGGGTTCAAATTAGGCCCCACTATGTGATTTGGATGGTAAAAGGTGGACTTATTGGACTTTTTCTTACTTGAGTTTAATGGTGTCCTTTTGAGGTATTTAGTATGGATTAGTGTGTGTAAGAGGCTTGCCATATCCTCAAACACCTAATTACTAATCTTGGGTGTTTTTTTTTTACTTGGGGGTGTGGAAAATGAGGATAATTGAAGTGGCATCCTACATGAAGCCACCTCACCCTCTTCTCCTTTTTCAATTTATTCTTGTTTATTTGATGTATTAGGGGTTACTCATTTGGATTTGCACACTTGTTATTTTAGAATTCTCTTTGAGTTTTTTATTGGATCTCTTGGAGATTGCTATGGGAAGACTTGCTTAGTTTTGGAAGAGGGAAAATCTTGTTGAAGATTGTGGAAACATGTGATGGCAATGAAGGTAATTTTCCTTTGTTTTTCAATTACTTGTTTATGTGTGTGTACAAAGAACATGGTTATATGTTGTGATTTGTGTTGGTTTGGGTAGTTTTGGCCTTAAGAAAAGATGTAGGAGATGGAAAATGGGACCATTTTGGGAGGGAAAAAGTAATTATGTTCCATAGTGGAGGGAAAAGGAAAGTTATGTTAATTAGTGGAGGGAGTATGAGTGGGAGTTCCACCTTTGGGGAGAGAAAAGGGCAAACTTTCAATACTTTGTGTATTTGCATTGGGAGGGAAAAGGGATGTGTTGAGAATTTGGAGGCATGTTGGGTGGAACTATTATCTCAAATTAGGGATTTAGAAGGAGATGATTCCAATTGTTTTATTCTCCTTGGGCTTGATCTATAAGCCTATGTGTTGAAATGTATGCATTTTGTTACCGTATTTTGGTGTTGAATGTTGGTATGTGTGTTGTAATGTGGAAGTAAATTTTTAGTTTCCATTAGTTGCAAACATTTTTTATTCTACTATGGTTGGGGTTTCAGGGCCAATGAGGTGAGTGTTTCCTACACCCCCTCTTTTGTTTTGTGATTTGAAGAAAAAGAGAAGCTATGGAGTTGAAGATTGGAGGAGTTACCCTTATTTGGAGTCAAAGAGATCACCCTTGTAATGATTTTTCCTTTGTTGTAAAGTGAAAGATTCAATCTTGTATTTTTGGGAAACATTCTTGTAAACTTATTTTGTTCAAATTGATGAAAGGAGGAACTACTATGTTGTAAAATAATGAACTAAGCTTCTTGAGAAAATATTGTATTGTTATCTAGTTATAATTGAAATATAAGGACTTGAAAGTTTTATTCAAATGGGAAATGTATTTCTTTCAAAAATTGGAAGTAAAAATATAGTTGCTCCTATTTTCCTTCTATGGAGTGGTTGTGTTCATAATATAAGAATGAAAGAAAGCTATACTTGATTTCACTTGTTGGAATAGATAGCATTCTTGTTGTGGAAAGAAAAGAGACATTCTCATTTAGATAATAAGACTATGTATATGGAAAAGTTGGAATATATTGGCATGCCACTACCCTTGTATGCAAAATATGAAGATGTTGGAATGCAATAGGCTAAACTAAAGTACACAATAATGAACTTTACCTCAATACTAATTGGGATCATGTATACATTTTCTTGATTATATTGAAGTTGGTTTAAAATGAAGAAATGACATCAACCTATAAACTAGTGAACGTAGGCACCTTAAATAAATTTAATATTATCATAGAAATCGACTAAAGTAGAAAACATGCTGGAAAATACACTAAATTAAGGTTATGTTTTCGGAAAGACAACCACCACCATGTGTAGAGCGGCCGTTTAAAAATTGTTGCTTAGAATAGAGTGGCGATCGTTGAACCGCTGATTAGGTAGAGTGGTGGTCACAGGACCGTTGGCCTGCTCAAGGTGGTAGTTTCATCACTTTCAACAAAAAAATAAAATTATCAAACTGTGCAAATCCAGGATGAATTTAATCAAAACCAAAGCTTTAAAATTATAATATGAAACTACTAGCAACTAGTAAATGAACAAATTTATTCGTTGGAGTATTTAAAACCATTTTTGGGTACCCAAATGTGTAAATAGAGAAATGATTGAAAAATGGAAAATACATATAGGTTTAGATCTGTAATATATAGCAAAAACAAAAAAAAGAAATATGTTTTATTAACAAACTATGAGTATAATATTTGTGAGTATACATACAATGGTGCACTAAATGCAACCATATCCAAATGCAAATCTATATTTTACACTCCAAATTAAAGAATATAATGTCTAAAACTAAGAAATACATTGGAATCCTCGTGGAATTAACTCTAGACCCATAAACGGTTGTTCCTACCATGTTTAACAAACTAAACAAATGAAATGAAACAAAAAGATGAGAAATGATCTCCATGGGAACCCTTCCAAGCTTCCATGGCCTCCATGCTCCCAAAAACCTACAAAACAAAAATGAGATAAAATTATGTCATAAGAGTATACGAAATAAGCCTTAAGGATTTTTAGGGTATTTCTAATCTAAGGGCCCAAAATGACTTGATCTAATGGATGAGATTTCACCCTACAATTTTAAGTGATTTGATTTTTTTAGCAATGGAAAATTTATTAAAAGGTAAGGGTAATGGGTTGAATGGGGCCACTTAAGGGTTAGGGTAAATTGTGACCTTAGTCTTAAATTATTAAGTAAATAAATGACATTGGAATTATAAGGATATATTTATTAATTTTAAAAAGAGTAACTTGGCTAATGAATAAAAAGGGGTAATTATTGGAATTTAAATATATATTTAGATGATTTTGTGTGGGGAATTATCATTAAGTTATTATGAAAGTAACAACCAAACTAACCTAGGAATACTGACCTAGATGATATCTTAAATAAGGTGATTTAACTAAAACCCTAGTAGAGGATTTAAGCTCAAAATGGTTTGGAAAGGATTAAAATATTTAATTATTAATTAAGTTTCGATAACCTTTCCAAGATTTGAAACTTTATAAATGAGAAATATTTAAATCTAGTTGTTTGTTAGTTTATTGTAACCTTCCTTAAACAAAAATATATATTATTCTTTAATTTTCCTAATTAACTATTGGGGATTATCTTGGGTTTTGTGTGTGGAAATTTTGGGTGTTACACTTGTTATAAGAGTCATGGGTTCAATTCTTGGACCCTTGGGAACACATGGAAACACAAATAGTTAACCTAGTACAAAATAAAACTAGATCACACAACATTGCATGATATTTTAAAATGTAGAAAACCTAAAAAATTGTAGCAAAAACTAGATGATGATGAACTAACTCTCATCCCGATCTGCGTAGGAGGCACATATTAGATGATGAATTATTATATGTTGAGTTAGATATGTCACCCTAGTGCAGTGTGATTTCCACTATATTTCCACAGATACTACAGACATTATAGGATGTCAATACAAATTGCTACACGAGGTGTAACAAGTGGGGGGACGAGCTAGTCCGCATGATAGAGAGCTATGAGTAGAAGCTTGTATCCCTTCACAACACATTGATGAGTATAGAGAAGAGAATTCCCATGATGTGGACTCAACTAGGTCGATTCACCATAGAGGGACATGGAGATAGGGATATGGGACATAGAGATATACGTAGAAGCCCTATGCCGAGGGATGATTATGTAGAGAGACCTAGGAGCTGAAAGACATTAGCTGCAAATCATATTAGGGAGATCCTAAAGCTATGCCCGTCTCATTATGTTGGTGATACAGGAGGATTTCAGGCATAGGATTGGTTATTGAGCTTGAGTGGGTGCTTGATGTTGTGCCCATGTACTAGAAACACGAAGGATCATGTTGTGATTCATCTTCTGAGAGATGTAGTGGGTGTTTGGTAAAGGACTGAGGAGAAGAATTTCCACATAGAATCATAGACTAATACTTGGGAGCTCTTCGAGGAGAAGTTTAGGAGTAGATACATATCCAAGAGGTTTACTTTAGTAGATTATCGATGAGTTTCATTACCTATGTCAAGCATCCATGATAGTAAATGATTATCGAGCTGTTTTCTAGAATTGCTTCAGTATGTCAACTACATGCAAGATGAACATGTTAAGATTCATAGGTTTATTGATTTGGGATGTGTAGTATGCATCCATTTTCTACAGAATTTAGTAGAAGCCATTGAGATGTCCTACACTATAGAAGAAACCAAGGGGAAGACACAACATGCTAGAGATAGAGTGAGTATCTATATTCAACAAATGCAAGAGATTAGGTTGAGCGGGTCATCTCCTCCTCATGGTTGACATGGTTCAACATAGTCCTATTTCGGCCACCACAACAACCACATCAAAGCAACAATAAAAACACACTTGAACATCCTTTAGGCCTTCACAAAGACAAGATATACAAAGATGACATAGCATGTGACACCCACCTAGAGGACCGGTCGGGAAATAGGCAAACCCAAGGCTCGGTCATCATGAGTACGTCCATAAGTACTCACAAAAGTCCATGATAGGGTCATCAAGGTCTATAACATAGAATCCCGGAGAGCGATTGGAGGGGTTTCAATAATTGTGAGGGGATGAGGAACTTGTTATGGATGCGGTGTATAACATGGGGGCACCATTGGCGAGAGTGTCAACAAAAACCCTTTAATCGGGGTAAGGCACCTATTTTAGAGCCTACAGTCATTGATATGATACGTAGGCTTAAGATATATGTAGTGGTCAAGAACCGTTAGGAAGAACATCAGGTTACAGTGATTGAAGCTGCATGTTCTATTAATGATATCTTTTCATCTATATTATTTGATTCTCTCTTTGATCCATTTATTACACCATCATTAGTAGAGTGATGCATGGTGGTGGGATTTAGGCTTAGGGCCTTAGTTGGGATGGATTGGCGAGCCAATATCTTAGTAGAATCCTTAGTTAAAGAGTGTGTAGTGGACATAGGACCCTTCACCATGACCTTGGATCTTTTTATCCTTCCTTTGGATTCATATGGAGTTATCTTTGGCATGGATTGGTTATCTACACATAGAGCTAGAGTGGTTTGTTACGACAAGGTTATATTTTGTGTAGACAATTTGGGGGTTGAGTTGGTGATAGTTAGAATTAGGACACCCATATCTATTTGCACCATATCCACCATGCAGCTGAAGTGGTGTGTGTGTCAGGGATGTCAGGTTGCCTACCATCACTATTAGTGATAGATAAGAGGATGAGACTCATGGGATTTCACTTGATGATCATCATATTTTGAGGGAGTTTTCAGATGTTTTTCCTAGTAATTTTCTAGGTTTATATCCCCTACGTGAGATAGACTTTCATATTGGTTTCATTCTTAGGGCTGAGCCTATATCACGCGCTCCATATAAGATGACCCCCTCCGAGCTATGTGATATCATGTTGCATTTTGAGTGCCTTCTCCTAAGTGTATCTCCTTGGGGCCTATTTTTGTGAAGAAGAAGGATATATCTTTGTGTTTGTGTGTGGACTACAGATAACTGAACAAAGTAACGATCAAGAATTGTTACCCCTTCCACACATTGATGACTTTTTTGATCAGATGAAGGGGGCTACAATTTTTTCCAAGATAGATCTTAAGTCTAGCTATGATCATTTGAGGATTGCAAAGGAAAATATCCACAAGATAACTTTCCGTACGAGGTATGTCCAATACGAGTTCACAGTTGTGCTATTTGGTCTAATGAATGCCCCTACAGTTTTTATGAGTTTGATGAATGGGGTATTCAGGAATTTTTATGACCATTTTGAACTCGTGTTTCTTCATGACATATTTATATACTCACGCACTCGTGAGGAGCATGAGAGACCCTTCAACAGTTCTACATTTTCTTTGAGAGAAACAACTTTATGGGAACCAAGAGAAGTGTGCATTCTTTCGAAAAGGTTCAATATTTAGGTAACATTATTTCTGGGGAAGGTATCGTAGTCAAGCCTTCTAAGATTAGAGCTATCATGGATTGGCTAGTGCCAACCAATATGAATGAGGTGCGCAGCTTCATGGGATTAATAGGTTATTATAGGAGGTTTGTTTCAGATTTCTCTCATATGTCGCATCCCATCACTTCCATTTAGTTGAAAGAGAAGAAGTTTGTTTGGTTAGATAGATGTGAGAAGGCCTTCTAGACACTGAAGTAATGCCTTACGACTGCACCAATTCTAGTAGTGCCAGATCCTCAAAGATATTTCTTCATATGCTCATATGCTTCTTTGGCAGGGATAGGGGGTGTATTGATGTAGGATGACCTTGTAGTAGCTTTCGAGTCTCAAAAACTCAAGGATTATGAGCTCAACTATCTGACTCATGACCTTGCGATTGTAAAGGTTATATATGCTTTGGTACGATGGAGACATTTCATTTTAGGAAGGATTTTTATTCTCAAGACAGATCACTTGAGTCTTCGACATCTCTTCACACAACCTAATCTCAACGCTCATCAATGATGTTAGATGGAGCTTCTTTGTGAGTACGATATGGAGATAGAGCATGTGAAGGGGAAGGAGAATGTGGTTACATGAGCCTTGAGTCAATAGAGGCATTTGGTTATGGTGATAAAAGTTATTACAAACTTGAGGACCAGGATCTTGCAAGAACTTCCACATGAAAGCTTCTACCTTTCAGTTAGAGAAGAGATCGAGTCTCGAGATATTACTTGGGGAAGAATGATGGATTTTAAGTAGAGTTAGATGGGATTCTCAGACACATGGGTCAGATTTAGGTACCCAGAGATGGAGGTTTGAGATAGGATATTTTGATAGAGGCTCATCGTGCACCCTATTCATCCCATCTAGGGGTGAAGAAGATGAACACAACTTTGAGACAGTTGTATCATTAGAGAGGGATTTAGAGAGATGTAGCTCATTTTCTATATCTATTTTTAGAGTGTCGAGAGGGTTGACATTTAGCATCAACATCTAGCTAGCCTTCTTTACCCACATGTAATACTGGAGTGGAAATGGGACACAATTTGCATGGATTTCATAGTAGGACTACCTACGTTGAGATACCACCACGACACCATTATGGTCATGGTGGATAGATTGACAAAAGTGGCCCATTTTTCTCCGATGAAGACTACCTATACAACTAGTGTAGTGGCATGAGTATATCTAGATGATATTGTCGGTTGCACGGGATTTTTGGAAGATTATTTGTGACCGCGATCCCTTATACACCTCTCATTTTTGGACTACCATGTAGTATGACCTTGGGACGAACATTAATTTAAGTACAACCTGTCATCTTAAGACATATGGATAGACTAATCTGGTGAATAAGATTTTCAAGTACATGCTTCAAATGTACGTCATGGATCATCAATCGAGAAGGGAGGATTATTTGTACTTGGTTTAGTTTTCTTACGATAACTTTCATATTTATATTGGTATGGATCCATTTTAGGCACTATATGGAAGGGAGTGTAGGACACTACTGAGTTGGGACATGTTAGAGGAAAGGGTATCTCTTAGGTTATCTTTATTACAGGATATGGAGCAACAAGTTATCACGATTAGATAGTGATTGCATGAGGCTAAGGATAGGCAAAAGAAGTATGTAAATATGAGGATGATAGATCACGCTTTTGAGGTGGTGGGTATGAAGGTTTTTCTTCATGTCATGCCTCATAAGAGACCTATCCACTATGGAAAAGGCTCTAACATGTCTCCTAGATACGTGGGTACATTTGAAATCTTTGAGTGGATTGTTCACGTAGCATACCATATAGCATTACCACAAATCTTGTCTCGCGTCCATGATGTGTTACATGTTTCTATCCTTAGAAGATACATACTAGATACTTCTTATGTTTGGATTGTACCGCATTGTAGGTGAAAGACAAGGGGTGGATGACTTGGGAGCCTGTGCACATCATAAATCGCAGGACCCTAGGCCTTTGAGGCTGCGACATTGATCGGTGTGAGTCTAGTGTGATAGGTATGACGATACTACAAGTACTTGGGAGGATGCTACTTTGTTACGAGATCCAGTTTCCACACCTATTTTAGTGACTTTCAGGAGGAATTCTAGTATAAGGAGAAAGGGATGTAGTGCCCACTCCTCTTCGACACATATTACACACTAATTTATATTTATCATGGATTATAGACATAGACCTTATTGTATTATTTTGGATTAACATGATGTAGATGGTAGAGATATTATTACTATTGATATATTGTTATTTATATTCTGGTTTGTATGGATTCTTAGAGGAATGATAGACATTCTGTATTGATGATGATGATGTGTTGTTAACTTATATATATACTGACATTCTGAGTTCTCATCGTATTGACCATGTTATGGTGTTCGAACTAATCTTTTGATCTTACTAATATTGATGTAATGGTACAATTGAAATGTTTATGAAATTGTAGACGAATGATAGCATTGATTAGCTTTGATGATGATTTTTGTTATGATGATGTTCTTGATGGATGTACATATATTTTATTATTGATATATTTAATGTGGCCATGAGGCCAAAGGAGGTATTGTTTGATTTTACAGGTGATTGTATCACAACAAACAAAGGGGGTAGGAGACCAACCGTAGCAGAATATCTAATGGTTGCAATGACGGTCACCATGGAAACTTTGTGTTATGTTATTGTTGTTTGTGGTTAGGATGTTAGGAGGTCCCCATCGGGGAAAAATTGTCAAATTATGACAATGGATTTGTGTGTATGCATTTTATTATTGCATTGTATTTTACTTTTGTATTATTGATTAAATGTAACCTTCTTAGTAATTAAGTATGGTAATTAATTTGATTTTTGGATGTCACCATAATAGGTCATTTATTTGGGTAAATAGTCCTTTTGATCTTGTGATTTGAAGTTGGATTTAATTATTTTTCTTGGTGTGTACTCAACCCATCTCACAAAACTCGAAATTTGACTTTCAAGCAAATTTTGGAGGATTGTGGGCAAGTTAAGCTCATCCCATACCTCTTAAATTCATTTTCCAACTATACCTATCAGGTAAGGGGTTAAAATTAGGCCTCATTATGTGATTTGGATGGTAAAAGGTGGATTTATTGCACTTTTTCTTACATGATTTTTAATGGTGTCTTTTTGAGGTATGTACTATGGATTAGTGTGTGTAAGATGATTTTCATATCCTCAACCACGTAATTACTAATCTTGGGTTTGATGTTTGACTTGTAAGGATGTGGAGTTGAGGATAAGTGATGTGGCATCCTACATGGAGCCACCTCACCTTCCTCTTCTCCTTTTTCTATTTATTCATGTTTATTTGATGTATTAGGGGTTACTCATTTGTATTTGCACACTTGTTCTTTAATAATTTTCTTGGAGTTTTTACTTGGAGATTTTGGAAATTTCTTTGGGAAGACTTGCTTGGTTTTGGAAGAGGAAAAATCTTGTTGAAGATTGCGGATTCTTGTGATAGAAAGGTAGGGCCTTTGCCTTTGTTTTTCAATTACTTTTTATGTGTGTGTATAAAGAAAATTTTTATATGTTGTGATTTGTGTTGGGTTGGGTAGATTTTGGCCTTAAGAAATGGTGTAGGAGATGGAAAATGGGACCATTTTTGGAGGGAAAAGGGAATTTTGTTGCATGGTGGAGGGTAAAGGAAAATTATGTTTAATAGTGGAGGGAGTATGAGTAGGAGTTACACCTTTGGGGAGAGAAAAGGGTTAAAACTTTCTATACTTTGTGTATTTGCATTGGGAGGGAAAAGGGATGTGTTGAGAAGTTTTTGTGAATTTGGAGGCATGTTGGGTGGAACTCTTATCTCATTTGGGAGTTAGAAGGAGATGATTCCAATTTTTCTATTCTCCTTTGGCTTGATCTATAACCCTATGTGTTTAAATGTATGCATTTTGTTATTGTATTTTGGTGTTGAATGTATTGCTTGAAATGTTGGTATGTGTGTTGTAATGTGGAAGTAAATTTGTAGTTTCCATTAGTTACAAACATTGTTTATTTTACTATGGTTGGGGTCCGGGGAAAATGAGGAGAATGGCTTCTTATCCTCATTGGAATAATGGTTGGGAGGTGAGTGTTTCCTACACCCCATATTTTGTCTTGTGATTTGAAGAAAAAGAGAAGTTATGGAGTTGAAGATTGGAGGATTTACCCTTATATGGAGTCAAAGAGATCACCGTTGTAATGATTTTTCCTTTGTTTTAAAGTTAAAGATTCAATATTGTATTTTTGAGAAACATTCTTTTGAACTTATTTTGTTTAAATTGATGAAAGGAGGATCTACTATGTTGTAAAATAATGAACTAAGCTTCTTGAGAAAATATTGTATTGTTATGTATTTGTAATTGAAATATTGTAATGGTTGGAAAGATTTGTGAGCTGAGAAAAGAAGCCCATACTTCATTATGGTGGTAGGTGAGAAGCCTAACAACCTAAAAAATGGTGGACTATATTTAAAATTCTTGGTGGGATTCATGATTCATCTTTCATTGAATTGACCTTCCGCCAATATTTTCTAAACTACTTTGGGTTTGGAGTCTATCCGTGCAAGATCCACGTGGAAGCCCGACATTCTTGATATTTTTTTCTACCTTTTAGGGTCTTGGGAATGCAACATGCTGACACGTGGCACCATCTGCAAACATGTTGCTTCATTCACTTGGGACAATAAATGGACCCACTATATATAATGTGAAAACCCTTTTTCGGTGGGACTGAATAGGTAGCTCCATGTCGAAACCTTGTGGGATTTCAAGACTTTACACCATCCTTTCACTCTTGAAGTTATGATGGTTAGACACTTGGCATCATGTACATGAGCCTACTTTACTTTCTTTTTGTTTTGGCTAAGTCCCTTCTATTTAGGAGCAACTATGTTAGACCCTAGACACGTGGAGGGCCATCGCACGTTTCAGGATCTGGCTTTGGATTTCACCTTTTAAGTTACACTGATGAGGCACCTGGAGGATTCCACTGACTCTTCCCATGATTATACTTTTTAACAGCTAGTTCTTCCTTTTCCACCTATTTAGGAGAAACTTTTTAGACCCTAGACATGTGGAGGGAAAGTGCATGTTTGGGGACCTACCTTTGGATTTGACCTTTGAAGTTGCCCTGATGAGGCACATGGAGGCTTCTGCTGGCTCTTCCCATGCTGAGACTTCTCAACGGGCGTTTCTTCCTTTCTCGAGATCTAACCAAGTGGAGAGCATGCGCTTATTTGGGAACTTGCCTTTGGATTTTACCTTTGAAGTTACGTTGATGAGGCACGTGGAGGTTTCTGCTGACACTTCCCATCTTTAGACTTTTCAATGGCTGATTCTTCCTTTTCGCCTATTTAGGAGTGACTTTGTTAGACCCTAGACATGTGGAGGGCCGAAAGTGCACATTTGGGGACTTGGCTTTGGATTTTACCTTTGAATTTTCATTGGTTGGACAATTGGCATCATTTACGAGCTGCTATGTGCTAAAATCCATGTGGGGGTCAAGCGCATCCCTAAGTCTCGTGATTTTATTACACCTTTTGAAAGTGCGTTGAGATGAGATGTGGCACCTTCCACGGCTCAATTTCTTTTCTTCAAGTCGGCTCGCTCTGGGATAAATTTTGACTTACCGAGTTAGCTTTATTCATTTTTTCAACCGTTTGTTTCCCCGAGATCCCCGAAATGTGAAGTCACAAAACTTCAAGCCTTTCTCCATTTTTTCACTTGATCTTTGGTCTTATTCAATGTTTACATTGGCCATTCATTTTCCCACCTTCCATTGCCATTGCCAAGCCTTCCCTGTAACCTAATTGTTACATTTGAAATGTGTACTCGCATGATTGAACCGACCCTTCAATTTTCTCCTATGTAAGGTCATGTTTGATCAATTTTTCTTAAGAGGAAAAATTGCATAACAATTTGGTGACTCGCGAGATCACCTACCTGCTAGGTGAAAATATCAATTACCTTGAAGTATTCATTGGGCATGGAGTCATAAATGATAGCTTGGTATTGATCTTGCACTTTGAATCTTGAACCTACCTCGTTACTTTTACTCTCAATTTTCATAAGAAAATATTGAAAATGAGGTTTCTGAGAGTAGAAAATTGTCTTAACCTGGAGTTTTCACCTGTTCTGGAAATGGATTGTGCACGAGAAACAAAACACCACAACACACTATGTACAAAAGGGAAAGATCATACATGCCCAAGTGGAACATGCAGAGTGTGAACAAGAACTTATTCTGCTAAAATAAAACCTACCTACTCTATGCTAACCTAGGAAGCAAAGGGAACTCAAACAAATCCTGCAACTGGCAGGGAGAAGTAGCTTCCCTTTCTCAAAATAGGCAGCCATGTATATGATTTGGAGCTGAACATGGATGTTATTATGAGTGAAAAACAAAAAAAGGCTAATCCTCCACCCAAATAACCAAAGTGTCAAAATCAATCGAAAATACTTCATCAAGCTACTTGGCATTGGATTTCTTGAGGGGTTGATGATGACCTTTGGCACTTTGTATATCATCCTCATGCGTTGTAATGGGCATGACCGGTTTTGCTTCTCCGTGGCGGAAGGTTCTTACGGTTGAAGGATGAATGAAAAGGTAGTGAATGTTGTAATTTCTATGGGGCCCTCTTAAAAAAATTCCTCCAAGTCGATAGGAGATCAAACTCTTTGATGTCCTACTGTAAGTGTGAATTCCATGAGGGGAATGAAGTCATGACTACAAAACTTCATAGAAATGAAGAGAATGAAAGATGTGGGAAGAAGAATTAGTGGAAATGGATGGAAAGAAAGTCTACAACTCGAGAATTGGTTGTTGACCAGATGGAGTCGCCAGATGTGCTTGAAAGTGCCTCCAAAGGCTGAAATCTTCACCAAGAGCACATTGAACCTGATGAAGTAAAGTGGTAACATGCTTCAGCTATCCCATCAGAGTTTTCTAGAACTATTGATATGGTCACATGGTGGCTTAAGATTTGTTATTTGATAATGAGACACCTTGGAAAGATGAGAAAATCTAACTCCAGTGTCCCACTGTGCATGCCAACACTTTGATACTGAGTCATACAGTGGCTTAAGATTTGTTGTTTGATAACGAGACACCTTGGAAAGATGATAAAATACTACTCCAGCTTCCCACCTAGCATGCCAAAATTGTTGAGGTGAAATTATAGAACCCTCGAATAGCCTTAGATGTGAGTGGGGAATTTGGTGTAATTTGTGTAACATTGGATCATCTCTCAAGCTGTGGGACTTGCGGGCTTGAGATGACCCTCCAGAGAAATCTGGTTCTTGCTCCTAAACTACCTACCACAATCTACTCTAATGCAACAAAAACATCTAATCCTAATAGAACTTTCCAAGGGACTAGGAGAGAGAGTGCATGAAAAAAATCCTACACTAAAGTGGTGATACACTAGAAAAGGAGGTTGCTAATCACAAATCCAACTACCTAAAATGGAGAGAGGTGAGCAATGGAGAGGATGGACAAGATGAATCACAGACCAAAGATAAAGTTCACATAGAACACCACTTCAAACCCATTAAACACAACTCCCAAAACTTGCAATAGGCATTAAAGATATGCACAATATACCCTACAATGATGAGAGGTAAGAAGAGACAATAAAATAAGCAAAGGATGGACAAAATGCATCACGAAAAAAAAATTATTGCTCCATGAGTTCACACAGTACATCACTAGTGGGAAAGAGGAAAGAAAATTCCATTTCAAAGCAAAGAGAGGAGGCTTAAGATCAATATTCAACCCTAGGGAAGAAGGAGAGAGGGGGTAGGAGAAAAATATGACCCACTTTATAAAAATTCCCTCCCTACAATATATAAGAAGAATGAGAGAGAAAGGAGATAAGAATTTGAAATCCTCCTCCAACTACCCAAGGAATACATTGAATTTACCTAGAATAATGATGGGTTACACTACAAAACCAATGCCTCCATGTGTTGTTCCTTGTTCTAGCAAAAAGGAAGACCATACTTCATTATGGTTGTAGGTGAGAAGCCCGAAATCCTCAAAAATGGCAGGCTTGTATTTAAAATTCTTGGTGGGATTTATGATTCATCTTTCATTGAATTGACCTTCCACCAATCTTTTCCAAACTGCTTTGGGTTTGGATTTTATCCATCCAAGATCAACGTGGAAGCCTTGTGCATTCTTAAGATTTTTTCTACCTTTTAGGGTCCTCGGAATACGACATGCTGACACTTGGAACCATCCATGAAAATGGTGCTTCGTTCCCTTGGGTAAGTAAAGGGCCCCACTATATATAATGTCAAAACCCTTTTCGGGTGGGACCTTTATAGTTAGCTCCATGTGGAAACCCTGCGGGCTTCCAAGACTTTACCCCCTCCTTTCACTCTTGAAGTTGTGATGGTTGGACACTTGGCATCGTCCGCGAGCCTGCTCTACTTTCTTTGTGTTTTGGCTAAGTCCCTTCTATTTAGGAGCAACTATGTTGGACCCTAGACATGTGGAGGTCCAATGCATTTCTGGGACCCGCCTTTGGATTTCACCTTTGAAGTTGTCTGGTGAGGCATGTGGAGGCTTCTGCTAACTCTTCCCATGCTTAGAATTTTCAACAGTCGGTTCTTCCTTTTCTACCTATTTAGGAGAAACTTGTTAGACCCTAGACACGTGGAGGGCTAACGCTCATTTGGGGCCAACCTTTGGATTTTATGTTTGAAGTTGTGCTAATGAGGCACGTGGAGGCTTCCACGGCTCTTCCCATGCTTAGACTTTTCAAAAAATGGTTCTTCCTTTTCCACCTATTTAGGAGCAACTTTGTTGGACCCTAGACACGTGGAGGGCCAATGCACATTTGGGGACCTGCCTTTGGATTTTACCTTTGAAGTTATGCTAATGAGGCATGTGGAGGCTTCCATTGGCTCTTCCCATGCTTAGACTTTTCAATAGTCGATTCTGCCTTTCTCGAGTCGACCACGTGGAGAGCGGGCACTTGTTTGGGGACCTTTGCCTTTGGATTTTACCTTTAAAGTTGTGCCGGTTGGACAATTGGCATCATCAACAAGCTTTCTATGTGCTTTGAGAACCATGTGGGTGTCAAGCACATCCCTAAATCTCCGATTTTGTTGCACCTTTTGAAAGTGCATAGAGATGACATGTGGCACCTTCTGTGGCTCTATTACTTTGCTTCACGTCAACTCGCTCTAGGCTCAATTTTTACTTACCGAGTCTTCTTTATTCATTTTTCCAACCGTTCATTTCTGAGATCCTGAAAATGTGAAGTTCAAAAACTTTTAGCCTTTCTCCATTTTTTCACTTGAGCTTTGGTCTTCTTCAACGTTTCCATTGGCCATTCATTTTCCCACCTTCCATTGCCATTGTCGAGCCTGCATGTAACCTGATTGTTAGATTTGAAATGTGGGCTTGCATGACTAAACTAACCCTTCAATTTTCTCTTGTTCAAGTTTGCGTTTGATGATTTTTTCCTTAGGGGAAAAATTGGATAACAATTTGGTGACTTGTGGGATCACCCGCATGCTAGGAGAAAAGATCAGTTGCCTTGAAGTATCCATTGGGCATAGAGTCATGAATGATAGCCTGGTACTGATCTTGCATTTTGAATCTTGAATTTACCTCGCTACTTTTACTCTCAATTTTCATAAGAAAATATTGAAAATGAGGTTTCTGAGAGTAGAAAATTATCTTGACCTAGAGTTTTCACCTATTCTGGAAATGGACTATGCACGACCAAAAAAACACCACAAAGACGTTATGTACAAAAGGGAAACATCATACATGCCCAAGTGGAACATGCAGAGTGTGCACAAGAACTTATTCTACTAAAAGGAAACCTACTTACTCTATGCTAACTTCATGCAGGAAGAAGTAGCTTTCCTTTCTCAAAATAGGCAGCCATGTATATGATTTGGAGTTAAACATGACTGTTATAATGAGTGAAAAACCAAAAAGAGGCTGATCCTCCACCTAAATAACCAAAGTGTCAACATCAATCGAAAATACCTCCTCAAGATGCTTGGAATTGGATTTCTGGAGGCATTGATGGTGACCCTTGGCACTTTGTATATCATCCTCATGCCCTGGAGTGGACATGATTGGTTTTCGCTTCTCCATGGTGGTAGGTTCTTTTGGTTGAAGGATGAATAATGAGGTAGTGAATGTTGTAATTTCTACGGGCCCCTCCTCATCAAAAAAATCCTCTAAGTCTATTAGGAGATCAAACTCTTCGATGTCCTTCTCTGTTATGAATTCCATGAGGGAATGAAGTCATGATTGTAGAAATTCATATAATGGAAGAGAATGAAAGATGTGGAAAGAATAATTGGTGGAAATGGATGTAAAAAAATTATGTAACTCAGAGAATCATTTTTTGACCAGATGGAGTCGCCAGATATGCTTGAAAGTGCCTCCAAAGGCTGAAATATTCACTAAGAGCACATCGAACTGATAAAGTGAAGTGGTAAGGTACTTGAGCCATTCCACTGGGCATTACAAAAATGTTGATACAGTCACACAGTGGCTTAAGATTTTCTGTTTGATAATGAGACACCTTGGAAAGATGAGAAAATATAACTCCAGTGTCCCACCAGGCGTGCCAAAACCGCTGTTGATAGGTTTAGATCTGTAATATATAGCCAAACAAAAAATGAAACATTTTTATTAACAAACTATGAGTACAAGATTTTTGAGTATATGTACAATGGTGCAATAAATGCAACCATATCCAAATTAATGAATATAATTTCTAGAACTAAGAAATACATTGGAATCCTCATGGAATTAACCCTAAAACCACAAAGGGTTATTCCTACCATGTTTAATAAACTAAACAAATAAAATGAATCAAAAAGATGAGCAATGATCTCCATGGCCTCGGTGCTCCCAAAAACCAAGAAAACAAAATTGAGAAAAAATTAGGTCATAAGAGTATAAGAGCGAATCCTTAAGGATTTTTAAGGTATTCCTAATCTAAGGGCCCAAAATGAATTAATATAATGGATGAGATTTCACCATACAATTTTAAGTGATCTGATTTTTGTGGGAATGGAAAATTAATTAAAAGGTACGAGTAATGGGTTGAATGGGGCCTCTTAAGGGTTAGGGTAAATTGTGACCTTAGTCTTCGGTTATTAAGTAAATAAATTACTTTGGAATTATAAGGATAAATTAATTAATTTATAAAAGAGTAACTTGGATAATGAATTAAAAGGGGTAATTATTGGAATTTAAATGTATAGTTAGATGATCTAGTGTGGGACTAACCTAGGAATACTTGGCCTAGATGATATCTAAAATAAGGTGAATTAACGAAACCCTAGTAGAGGATTTAAAACCGAAATGGTTTGGAAGGGATTATAATATTTAATTATTAAATGAGTTTTGATAACCTTGTTGATATGTGGAACTTATTAAACGAGAAATATTTAAATCTAGTTGTTGGATATCTTGTTGTAACCTTGCTTAAACAAAAATATATTATTCTGTCATTGAGCTCCACAACTCAACATTCTCTTCTCTTCCTTTTCTAGATCCGAAAATTTATTGTTAACAAAAATAAGCTCCCTCTTATTTTGGGTTAACTTACTCCTGTTTGTGCCTCAGTCAAAATTTCACAAGTTTCAATCACTCAAAGATTTCTAGAAAATGTTCCATTAGATAGAGAATTTCTTCCCCTTTCCAGAAAGGTAAAGAACTCTTTCTAACTCCTTGTATTTTTTGAGTTATGGCTCAACGGAGTTAGAAGGGAAAATTTTCCGAAGGACTTATGGAGCTACGAAGAGTGGTGTCACCCAAATTTCATCCTAAAATCTGCGATTACCCTATCTGAAAAAATTTCGTACTTTTAAAATAATGGGTCGTTTTTGTATTTTTATTCCTGAAAGTTCTTGTATTGTGTCAAGATATTCCCAAAGAGCCATATTAGCCTTTTTCGCCAAATACCTAGATGCCAAAAATTGTTATATTAATGCTCATTGTCAGGATTTTTCTATGGGAAATTTGTATTTAATTATTTTGAGCCCCGTATGAGGCTATTTGCGCTCCATTGTAACTCTTTTATGATCGAATATGTCATTACTCTTATGTACCGTAAAAGCTTTTACTTGGAATAAGTTTTGGGCTTCTTTTGTAGCTTTTGACAATTTTTCGTGTTTTTGTGTTGTCCGTTTTATTTTCTATGAAATTTCTCTAGATCAATTCCTTTGCCGGGTGAGCTTGATTTTTGGCCTGGAGAAACTGGAAAACATATACGCATGTTATGCCCAGAGGAATTCGCCATCAGAGGTTTAGATCACTGGGAAAAAGTGAAGTCGTGCATGGAAAAGCCCCTACGGGGTTAGGCTCATTGTTGGAAAACAAAGGATTTAAGCTGCAATGGGAAAAATAAAAGCAGCAGGCAAGGTGGGAATTTTATACCTTTGCTGGCAGTACTTTTCCCATGTTATAAAATTCACTTAAGCTATGCATAGGAAAGTTAGAGGCCGTAGGCAGGCGGGAATTTATTACTTGCCTTACAGGGTGAAAATTCCCATGATAAAATAAAAGGAAAGTGACTTAAGTGAAATCATGGGATTTTAGTGCCTGCCTTGTAGGGTAAATAATCCCATTGTCAAAGTCAAATCACTTAAGTGGATCATGGGATTTTAGTGCCTGCCTTGCAGGGTAAAGAATCCCATTGTGAAAAATTCTTAAAAATAGAATTATATGTGCAAAAAAGTGTGCCCCCTTTGGTGAGATGATGGCAGCCTTGAAATGATTATTTTAATTAATCTATTCTTCTAAAAAGTGTGCCCAAGCTTGGAGGAAGTCAACAAGTCAAAGAGGGAATAAAAGAAATGGATTAAATGTATTAAATTTAATTTATTTAGTGGCTGCCCCCTCTCTTTCAAAAAGTGCGCCCCATTTGGGAGTTATTTAATGATTTTTAAGGCATTAAATCATTAAATTAATTTCTATTTTCAGTGGCTATGGTCAAGGCACACTGTGAAGCTTAAGTGAAGTGATGTGTGAAGGATTAAATTGGATTAATTTAATTTATTGGATGGTTGTCCTTAAACATGCTATTTTTAAAAGAGAAGAGCATGATTTTTAATTAATTAATTGCCTTTAATTGTTAGGGCAATTATTAATTATAGAATTGTGAAGGTTATATAAGCATGGGCAGCCATATGGGTGAATTATTTAATTCACAGGTAAAGAATTGCAGCCAAGAGGAAAAGTGCGCCCCCATTTGTAGAAGGATTTTGCTCAGGGAAGATGGCAACAATGCTAAAAGCTTCCAGATTTGGCGCATGCTTTGAAGGAGGTGGATCTTTGTCTGCATAATTGTTTACATAGGTGTTACAAGTGCTTAGGTGTTGTTGAAAGGATTCATGCTCTCTTTATGTGCAAATTAAACAACATTTTTGGGGCAGCGGGTTTGAAAAGTGTAGATTTTTACATTAAAATTTAATATTCATGTTCCAGTGGCCATTTTTGTCTGAATAAATTACAGGAATTCATTATAGGTGTTTTACAAAGGAAAATGAGCTTTTATCAATGTCCAATACATTGCATATATCCTCCGAATCTGAAGAATTGTCCAGATCTACACCAGTATTGAAGAAATCCGGCCAAGTAAGAAGAAAAAGAATTATTCAGACAAAGATTGACAAAGCCATGGCGAAGAGAGACAAAAAAGAAAGCATGATAGAGTCATGCATCACTTCCAAAATTGTAGACATAGGAGACACAGATCTAGGCCCGGAACCTCTTTCCGATTTGATTGATAGATCCAGAGCGGGAAAGACTTCACTCATACATGCGGTTAAAAGCAGTGGAATTATCTGAGTTGTTGCTTTCCCTTGTACAACCCAGTTGCCAGAATTTGTTATAGAGTGTGCTAGATCTTACCATCCTTCACCTAGATCAGTGTGTGATGCTTTGGGAAAGACAATAATTCGTTTGGACATAGATTTCATCAATTATTGTTTGAATATTCCAGTGTGAAAGGTGGTGACTTCCATTAGTCTTCAGGATGCCAAGCAGGGGAAAAGCATAGAGCTGATTGCGTGAGCATAATGAATAGACGATACATGAAGAAGCCTAGATATCCTTCAAAGTTCCTGAGAACTCTTCCACAGTCCAATTTTGTGTAGGAGGTAGATGATGTCGTCAAATTGCTATGCAGGATGAATGGCGAGGTGAATGCTTACACTTTTTGTACATGGATGTATGCTTTCATCAGGGACCATTGAAATAAACAATGTTGATTCTATAATCAATTGGTCAAAAATTATTAGCAACAACATTAGTGAGAAAATCGGGAACGTGAAGTCTACTTTCACTTCAAGATGACTCCATACTTGGTGTATGTTGCATCTTCACAATGCGTCTTTTCCAAGCTGGATAGATGTGGTGTTCTTTCTAAGTACCCCATTTTTGAGTGCTACCCACAGCTTACTGTACCTACTTGTGAAAAAGATTTCAAAGTGATCAACGATGAATTCTTCTATGATTTCATCTGTATCCTAGACAAAGACTTGAAGGCCAATAGGGTAAGCAAGGAAGTGTGGGGAGCTATGTCAGAGATTGGCGTCTATTCATTTAATTTTTATATTTCACATACCTCAGGGTTACGAACTTTTCTGGAGAACTAATAAAGATGCCCAGGCAATCCGAATGATAGATTGATCACCATGGAGCTGAGAAGGCAACTTGTGGAGTTACACGACCTTCACAAAGTGGCACAATTCTACGGGATTCTTCACAATCACTATGGAATATTACAGGTTGCATTAGCATTCATAGAGCTTGGGGAATGGAGACGCAAATGTTATTTGAGTATGATCAAGAGTTCTTCCCTGCATGGCTGAACTTCGATCCATTTGGAGTAGCCAGGAAGACAATCTCCTAGGAGTACACACATGTGCCTTCATTAGAATATTTCTAGATGAAGTGCAAAAGTGAGGACAAGGTTAGAAAGAGAGATTTCAAAGTAGGCTATCAAGTAAAGTAAGTGTTCAACTTTGGACTAGCACAGATACTGCGGATCTTAAAGATGATGGGAATGTTGTACTTGACACTTACCATAAAATGGGAGGAGATAAAGCCATACTGCATAATAACATAGGAGGCTGCAACACAATTGAAGAAAGGTCGGGAGCTATGTTGGTGAATACTTCAAACTGGTTGCTGACGAAGGGATATTGCCTTGATGAAGCATTGATGAATCAAGTCATCGGAAACTTTGATGCGGAGATTCTCTCATGGAGGAGAAAGCAGTAGGAAATTTGAGAAGTTAAAAGTGCATAGAAGATCTCAATCTAAGGAGGGGATCACTTCTACGACCATGACTTTAGCTCTGGTTTCTCCAGTACACAATACTTCACCAACTATTGCACCGCAGCAGGGATGTTTCCATGCCTCCACTGAATCCAATGACATTCATCTTCTCCACTCAGCCACTTTGTTTAGTGCCTATTCTAGAGGATACGTTAAAGCTACAGATGGCAGACTTTGAAAGGGATTTGTCCTTGGATGATTCAGAAGATGGCAGCCATAACACTGTGGCACTTTCTGATGGAGAGGATGCAGATCAGAAGATGGTAGTACACTCAGCAACTTCAGTGACTTCTCATTCTCTGAGAAGTAACTTCTCGGAATGGTTGGCTTCGCAGTTGGTTCCAGAAGTGAGAATGGAGATGAACTTAGAGGAGCACGACTTGCAGGTACTCCTAATCGGGCGGAAGAGACAGAGGCCTAAAGTTGCCGAAGAAACTTCTAGGTTGATCATCGAGGATTTGGGAGAGAAGTTTGCTAAGATATCAATTTCAATATAAGGAAATATAGAGGATGAGCTCATGGCAGAGGATGTGATAGTAACAAAAAGTACCCCTCGGTCAAGCCACCACTGAAGGATTGAAGTAGAACACGCAGACATTGATGGATGCTTTATTCCTTAGGCTTGACAGTGAAAAGGCGGAGAAAGAAGAGCTGCAGAAGCAAGTATCTCAATTATGTGAGATCATAGCCAAGGTTGCTAAACCTTCCATTCAGCCCATTTCAGAGTAGGTGAGTGATCATCTTATGCAGGAAATGGAGGACACAAGAAATCAAGTAAAAGCTATTGATGAATGGAAGGATTTGATTATTCATCAAGCTTCTGTACAACTTGGAGAAGTGCCAACCCACCTAAAGGTTATGGATGATGCAACAAATCAACTAAAGCAACTGATGGCAAACATAGAAGGCATGAATATAGTTGTAGAGAGTAACCTGAGTATTTTGGCCGAGATCAACAAGCTATCAGGAGATGTATTGATTGTGGAACAGATTGTACCGGATAGATCAGTCGAGAAGGGGAAGCAACTAGAGTTTGCAGTATCTTTCTGTTTGGAAATCTATAGAGTTTTGCTGAAGAGGATGTAGGCACTTGAGAGTAGGACATCAGACTTACCAGATAGTGTCATTTCTTTCACTGAGGAGAGAGTGGATGGGAATGTTACTTCATACGTGTGGATCATCTCAACTAAGGTGCCCAATTCGCTGGAAGGATCTCTTCTGATGATACAAAAGAGAATTGATAAAGCTACCAAGCCTTTCAATGAATTCTATCAGTAGACTGGTGGCGCTGCAGGAAGACATTGTGAGGTTTGGGGCAAGTTTGGAAGATGTGGAAGCATGCATCAAAGTGTTGAATGAAGGGTTGCTGCAGTTCAGGATAGAGAAAGAAGTAGTGGCTAAAACAGATGGAAGGATGCTGAATTACATGTTTGACAAGTATATCCGATATCAGAACAAGAAGAAGACATAAACATTACAGCTGGCATGACTTCTTCTATTCTTTCTTCTTCTATTTTCTATGTTCCCGGATGAAATTGTAAAACTTCTAAGTTATTGGTTTTGCAACCATTACTTAAAGTCATGTGGAACCATTTTATTAGTTAAGTGATACATGTGTCACTTAAGGAGAAGATAGTTGAGGATGATTGCCAAATGTCATCTTTACTTGTTGTTTATGTTTCAGTTCAGTTTGAGTTTTCCATTTGTACTTTCCCTCCTACATTCTATAAGTAGGAGAAGAACCTCTAGGTTAAGGATCAATCAGAATTTGTAAGCAACAATCTTGTGTTCTAGACTTTGTGCTTGAACCCCTGAGAGCCACTTGGAGCAAAGGAATACAAAGGAGCAGGTTTCCAGAGAACTTTGTGTCATGGTGTACTTTGTTTCTTGCTTTTAATCTTAGATCTCTTAATAAACTTTGTGTTATTTTAGATCTAGATCTAGAGCTGCCTTTGTTTTATAATTCTATGTGTTCATATCTATTAAGTTTCTTCTATGTGCATGCAATTAGCTCTGCTATCTACTAATTGGGATGCACATCTTCCCCATTTCTTCTCTGTATTTCCTTTACTTCCTTCTTCTATAAAATACTTCCTTTCTTGAACAACTGCTTACTTGCTGTAGAACTTCTTAGTTATGGTTCATGAACTAAGTGGTTAAAGTAAAACCCCTGATAGATAATAACACATTTTTATTGACAAATCTGACATGGGAGCCTCACCGGTTAAATGAGGGAGATTTATCTCATGACTGCCTAGGTTTTGTGCTATGTAGAAAATATAGCGAACAATTTTTGGCGACTCCGCTGGGGAACAACTAGCTTTGCCGATCAAGGTTTATCTATTGAAGATTAGAGTGTTTTCCATAAAAATCTAAACCTGGCTGAACATCCATTCACCCGATCCGTGAAGGCACAAGGAAGGATTGATCATTTCTTCCGACTGCAAGAGCAATTCAATTTCAATCATCCTCCTCAAGTTAGAAGCCACAGATCTAGTCTCTCACCAGGAAGGAGAGTGCACACCCATCCAAATCTGGATCGTATTTAGCATAATCTGGCGGCTGGAATTATCCATCAAGTCTATCAAGTCTACACAAGGAGGAGATGTGCTCAAGTCAACATGGGGCATCAGCTAGTACCTGTTCCATGGGGAGCAGCTTTTGGACCTCTGAACTTGGCTCCACCTATGCACGAGCTGCCAAAGGGATCCAGAAAGAATTTTCCAAAATTCTTTGGAGATGGAAAGAAAAACCCGGATGATCATTTGATGGCCTTCTTCATATCTTGTAGTGTGCTTGCCGTAGAGCATGAAGATGTCTCAGTCAAACTCTTCATTGAAACTCTACATGACTTAGCTGGAGAATGGCTCTATCGGCTAGCTCCTGACACCATAACCAACTGGGTGACTATGCGTGAGCAATTTCTGAAAAGATTCAAGCCTACAGAGGATGCTAGCACGTTGATCACCCAACTGACGTAGTTTAAGAAAGAGCTAAGTGTGAACATGTGGGACTTTATTGCAAGGTTCTAAAGGATTTTATATAAAATTCCCACTTCTTCCGCATTGAGCGATGAAAATCAAAAGAATTTTTTTATAAACATTCTATTGCACAAGTTGGATATCAGCTGAGAAGGGCAAGACCTGTAAATTTACTTGAAACACAAAATGCTGCCATGGAAGTTGAGGATGACTTGATCATGGCTGGGAAACTTAAACAACCATCTCACAAGGGTGGTGGCGCTTCTTCTAGTAATTCAGATCCTTTGTTGCAAAAATTGGCTAATGACATGCTACAAATCAAGAAACAGATCTCTCAAGCAGGGAGTGCAACCCCCTCAAGAATAGCTCTTACCCGGACATTTAATGGTTAAAATCAAAATCAAAACTGAAATAGACTTCTTGCACGCACCACGTGGTTGGCAATAGAAGCTACTCCAAGGAATAACTTGGAAACTAATGAAGAGGATCTCGGCATTGATGAATCATTCGATGATGAAGACTTTATAGATCCATTGGCGACTCCAATATTGGTTACCTGGACTACAAATCTGATGATGGCTATTATGAATCTTTTGAAGATTCTGATGGTCACACTTTTGTGGTGTTTACAAGGTCTCAGATGCGCCAAAATGTCGAAGCATCCACAAGCGGCTGAAGAGAAAGAGAAGATCCTGGCCCGGATGTTACTATCTTGAAAAGAGGTAGCACTCTTCCTTCTTCATTAGCGCCTAAGGATAAATATTCAAATTCTTTCAATTCGCAGCAAAGAGCCAACACACATCCTGCTGAAGCAAGTCAAGATTTCGACATAATTGATCACATCAAGAGGAACAAGGTCCAAATGTCAGAAGCTTGAGTATTTGAGAGCATTTCCTGATCAGTTGAATAGATTGGTCAAATATGTGCAAAGTAACGGTCCCAACCCAACAAATAATACTTCACGGGGTATCTTGTCAAGCCCAAAGAATACTCCCCCTTCAAATAATGTGGCTGCAAGTTCTTCTCCTTCCACTTCTTCTCCTACTACGTCAGAAAGGATTGAGCCATTTTATGTGTCATTGCTTATCAATGGACACAAACTTAGCAATTGCATCTTGGACTCTGGAGCTTCTGACAACGTCATGCCTGCAAAAGTTGCTGATGCCTTGGGTCTCACATTGACAAAAACCATCGGAAGATGTTATTCAATGGAAAGGCAAGTCCCTCTTGTGGGGAAAATCAAAGATGCGTAGGCAGTACTTGCTTCTTTTCCAGATAAAAGACTGAAAATGACTATCCTTGTAGCAGACATTCCAGTCTCTTATGGCATGCTATTGAGTAGAAATTTCTGTAAAGAGCTGGGTGGAGAAGTCAAGATGGATTGGTCTTGTGCGCACATACCAATCAAAGGAGTAAACCGAATCTTTGGAACACCGAGAAGAAATCTAAGTACACAGTATCAAAGTCTGAGGATCCTAAATCTCATATTTTGTTTCAGGAATCAGATCACGGAGCCTATTATCTAGAAATGGATAAAGAAGATGTTCAATTGGTGATTCAAGAACCACATCAACTTAACAACAAGATTTGGACTCTGAAATTTGATGGCAGTTGTTCATTTGGATCCGGTGTAGGCGTTGTTCTTATCTCTCCTAAAGGGAAGGTGCATGCACACTCCTTCAAATTGATGTTCGAAAATACTAACAATATAGCTGAGTATGAAGCATTGTTGTTAGGCATGGAGCAGCAAGAACAATGAGAATCAAATTATTACATGCAAAGGGAGATGCTGAGCTTATTGTGAAGCAGATAAGAGGCCTCTACCAAGTCAAAAAAGACAAACTGTGGCACTATAGAGATCGGGTCTACTCTACTATCCTAGATTTTTCAGCTTTCTCGGTATCTTACATTCCAAGAGAACAAAATTCAAGAGTTGATTCACTTGCAGTAACTACAGCCTTGTTGAATCCAGATCAGCCTCCTGCATTCTTTAGATAGGGAGACTACAAGGTGGAGATGGTCTTTCACCCAAAGGTTCCTGACAACGTCCAACAATGGTAGGTTTTCAACGATGACATGCGCAGATTGTTGTGTTTCTCCAACAGAAGGACAACTTTGAAGAGATCTACTATGAGGGAAGCAATTCACCTCCTAGGCAGACTACTATCAGAGAAATAGATGCGGATGTCTCAGGAAGTCAGGAGATTATCCAGCTAAAGGGAAATAAAATTCCCAAAGGCTTGGTATCTCTTGAGGAAATGTTTGATAAGCATGATCAGATGCTTAAGAAAAATGAAGAAAGTGGGGAAGGTTATTCCTCTGACACACAATTATTAAATTTGGGAGTGCAATGATCCCAAATTAGTAAATTTTGGTAAGTGTTGCTCAGAGGATGAAAGAGAAGCTTTTACTGAGCTTCTTAAGAAATATATGGATGTTTTCTGGTCTTACCGAGGGTCTTACCAGGATCTAAAAACATATCAGCCTGTGGAAGTTCAACACTACATCCCACTTAAACCAGAACAAAAGCCTTTCAAGCAGAAGCTGTGGCGGCACAACCCTACCATTTCAGGAACCATCTTTGCAGAAATCCAGAAGTTGTTAGATGCAAAGATTATCTATCCCATACATCATTCGGAATGGTTGGCCAACATAGTCCCTGTAAGAAAGAAGAGCGGCGAGATTAGGTTGTGCGTGGATTTCCGCAACCTTAATCAAGCTTCATTAAAAGATAACTACCCCATCCCCATCATGGATCACACTCTGCAGGTGGTCACTAGATCTGAGATGCTTTCCATGCTTGATGGCTTCTCAGGCTACAATCAAGTCAAGGTGGCCGAGGAAGATCAATACAAAACAACGTTCATCACACCTTGGGGAACCTTCGCATACCAGAAAATGTCGTTCGGCCTGATTAATGTTGGTGCTACATTTCAAAGAGCTATGGATCTAGCCTTTGCTCATCTCAAAGATATAAGCATAGTGGTGTATCTGGATGATCTGATAGTCTTTTCCAAAGATAGAAGTGCACACATTTTAAACTAGGAAGAGGTTTTCATACGATTAGGCCGTGCAAGCATGGTATTTCTTTAAATCCTAAGAAAACCATCTTTTTAGAATCAAAGGAAAGCTGCTTAGGGCACATTATTTCCAAAGAAGGAACAAAGATAGATCCAGAGCGTGTCAAATCCATTCAGACATTGCCTTTGCCCACATCCAAAAAAGGAGTTCACTCTTTCTTTGGAAAAGTTAATTTTCTCAGGAGATTCATTCCTGACTTTGCTGAGCTAACCCGTCATATTTCAAATATGATGAAGAAGACACAAGATTTTAAATGGAGCAGCGAAGGGAAGGAAGCTTTCGAGAAAATTAAAGAGGCCCTGTCGAAAGCTCCAGTCTTGGTTTCACCCGACTTCAGTAAAGAATTTATTCTTTATTGTTATTCCTCTGAACACACCATGTCAGCAATACTGATGCAGAAAAATCAAGAGGACGTAGAAGCTCCTATTGCTTTCATGAGTATGCCTCTTAAATCCTATGAGTTGAAATACACTCCCATGGAAAAACATGCATATGTAGTGGTGAAGGCATGTAAAGAATTCAGGTATTATATTCTTTCCTCGCACACTGTGGTTTTGGTTCCAGATACTGTAGTTAAATCTATCCTTACTCAGCAAGAGTTAGGATTGTTGAGAGGCACATGGGTGACAAAGGTTCAAGAATATGACCTAGATATTAAACCAACAAAGTTGGTTCGAGGAAGAGGTCTATGTGAATTAATGACGGAGATGAAAACATCAGTGCCAGAAGTGGATCAAGATGAGATAGATGGAGATTTGCCTGTAGTACTTTTTATAGATCTGGTAGAGGAGTGGTACAATAACATTGCTTACTTTCTGACGTATGGAGAATGCCCAGATCAACTTTCCAGAAAAGAGAAACGAACCATCAAACTGAAATCCAAATATTTTTTTCTTTGGGATAATGGTTTGTACAAGAGGGGAATTGATGGCGTATTTCTCAGATGCGTCGATAAAGCTCGTAGGATCAGCTACTACAATAGTTTCATGACATGGCTTGTGGTGGTCATTTCTCAGCCCGAGTCACTGCACACAAGATCCTCAGAGCAAGGTATTACTAGCCCACCCTTTTTCAAGATACTACAGATTGGGTAGCTAAGTGTCAAGCATGCCAACATTTTGTTGGGCGTGTGAAATTACCTGCATTACCTCTAAAACCCATTGTGATTGAAGAACCTTTCCAAAATTGGGGAATGGATTTTATTGGTATGCTTAACTCAGCTTCCAGTCTTATTCACCATTACATTCTAACAACTACTGATTATTT
This sequence comes from Taxus wallichiana var. yunnanensis, assembly GCA_018340775.1. Classification (NCBI taxonomy): domain Eukaryota; kingdom Viridiplantae; phylum Streptophyta; class Pinopsida; order Cupressales; family Taxaceae; genus Taxus; species Taxus wallichiana. The sequence continues at coordinate 1,021,566,562 of CM031242.1, forward strand.
CAGTAAGTGGGTAAAAGTTATTCCTATGAAGAATGCCACTTCCGCCGAGGTGTGTAATTTTATAAAAGAAAATATTATTGTCAGGTTTGGCATGCCCAACAAAATTATAGCAGACAACGCTCTGAATATTTCTTCTGAGGAGCTTGTGGAATTCTACTACACTTATGGGATTCAGCTGGTTCATTCCTCAAACTACTATCCATAAGGGAATGGTCAAGTAGTCTAGTAATAAAACCTTGGTAACTATCATGCGTAAGCTAATGCGAAAAATCAGAGGACTTGGCATAAAAAAATTTGATGCATTATGGGCTGATAGAATCACACCAAAGAGGGCAATAGGCATATCCCCTTTTCAGCTTTATATGGTAGAGACACAGAGCTACCGCTTACCTTGGAACTCGCTACTGTCCTGCAACTTTCTAAGGCCCTGGAGGATTCTACTTTAACGGATGCTATTGATAAAAGAATTATGTACCTGACTGAATTGAGGGAAGTACAAACTCAAGTTGTAGATAGGTTGACAGAGCATCAAAGGAAGGTGAAAGTCATCTTTGACAAAAAGGCCAGGGAAAGAAATTTTGAAGTCAATGACTGGGTCCTTCTATGGGACAAAAGAAGAGAAACAAAAGGCATGCATGGAAAGTTCGATTCACTATGGAAAAGGCATTTTGTGATTAAGATAATCACCCAGTGGATAGCTTCATTCTTGCTCATCGGATGGAGTTGAACCGCCATCGGATTTCATGGGCAACACTTGAAGCTGTTCTAGACATGAGAAGCAGGGTAAAACCTGTATGTACATAAATAAATTTTTGTTTGTTTTCCTTGTTTTTGTGTTGTGTTCTGTTTGTTTTCTTGACCCCGTGCCCAAAGGACAAAATATGAAACCGAGAGATGCTAGATCTCATCTTTTCCCTTGTCATTCTGACAGAGAAAAAGATGTCCACAGACGGAGCCGACTGGTGTCACCCAGATTTCATCCTGAAATTTGTGACTACCCTATACGAAATTTTTTGTAATTTTAAAATAATGGTTCATTTTTTGTTTTTATTGCCTAAAAGTTCTTGTATTGTGTCAAGATATTCCCAAAGATCCATATTAGCCTTTTTAGCCAAATACCCAAATTCCCAAAATTGTTTTATTACGTCAAGTCGGGAAAAATAAGCGCGAGGCAAGGTGGGAATTTTATACCTACCTAGCAAGGTACTTTTTCCCGTGTTATAAAATTCACTTAAGCTGCAGTGGGAAAGTTAGAGGCCGCATGAAGGCGGGAATTTATTACCTGCCTTGCAGGGTGAAAATTCCCATCATAAAATAAAAGGAAAGTGACTTAAGTGGAATCATGGGATTTTAGTTCTGCCTTGCAAGGTAAATAATCTCATTGTCAAAGACAAATCACTTAAGTGGATCATGGGATTTTAGTGCCTGCCTTGCAGGGTAAAGAATCCCATTGTGAAAAATTCTTAAAAATAGAATTATATGTGCAAAAAAGTGCGCCCCCTTTGGTGAGATGATGGCAGCCTTGAAATGATTATTTTAATTAATCTAATCTCCTCAAAAGTGTGCCCAAGCTTGGAGGAAGTCAACAAGTCATAGAGGGAATAAAATAAATTGATTAAATGTATTAAATTTAATTTATTTAGTGGCTTCCCCCTCTCTTTCAAAAAGTGTGCCCCATTTGGGAGTTATTTAATGATTTTTAAGGCATTAAATCATTAAATTAATTTCTGTTTTCAGTGGCTATGGTCAAGGCACACTGTGAAGCTTAAGTGAAGTGATGTGTGAAGGGTTAAATTGGATTAATATAATTTATTGGATGGCTGTCCTTAAACATGCTATTTTTAAAAGAGAAGAACATGATTTTTAATTAATTAATTACCTTTAATTGTTAGGGAAATTATTAATTATAGAATTGTGAAGGTTATGTAAGCATGGGCAGCCATATGGGTGAATTATTTAATTCACAGGTAAAGAATTGCAGCCAAGATAAAAAGTGCACCCCCATTTGAAGAAGGATTTTGCTCAGGCAAGGTGGTAACAAGGCTAAAAGCTTCCAGATTTGGTGCATGCTTTGAAGGAGGTGGATCTTTGTCTGCATAATTGTTTGCATAGGTGTTACAGGTGCTCAGGTGTTGTTGAAAGGATTCATGCTCTTTTTATGTGCAAATTAAACACCAATTTTTGGGGCAGCGGGCTTGAAAAGTGCATATTTTTACAATTAAAATTCACTATTCATTCTCCGGTTGCCATTTTTGTCTGAATAAATTGTAGGAATTCATTACAGGTGCTTTACAAAGGAAAAGGAGCTTTTATCAATGTCCAATACATTGCATATATCCTCCGAATCGAAGAATTATCCAGATCTACACCAAGTATTGAAGAAATCCAGCCAAGTAAGAAGAAAAAGAATTATTCAAACAAAGATTGAAAAATCCATAGCAAAGAGAGACGAAAAAGAAAGCACGATAGATTCATGCATCGCTTCCAAACTTGCGAGACATAGGAGAGACATGATCTAGGCCTGCAACCTCTTTCCGATTTGATTGATAGATCCAGAGCGGGAAAGACTTCACTCATGCATGCGATTAAAAGCGGTGGAATTATCCGAGCTGCAGCGTTTCTTTGAACAACCCATTGCCAAAATTTGTTATGGAGTACGCTAGATATTACCATCCTTCATCCAGTTTAGTGCGTGATGCTTTGGAAAAGACAATAATTCGTTTGGATGCGAGTTCATCAATTATTGTTTGAAGATTCCAGTGTGAAAGGTGGTGACTTCCATTAGTCTTCGGGATGCTTGACAAGCTGGTGGGAGAAGCATAGAGCTGATTACGTGAAGCATAATGAATAGTCAATACATGAAGAAGCCTAGATCTCCTTCAAAGTTCTTGGGAACTCTTCCACGGTTCAATTTGGTGCGGGAGGTAGACGATGTCGTAAATTTCCTATGCAAGATGAATGGCGAGGTGAATGCTTACACTTTTTGTACATGGATGTATGCTTTCATCGGGGCCATTAAAATCAACAAGCTTGATTCTATAATCAATTGGTCGAAATTATTAGCAACAACATTGGTGAGCAACTCTGGAATGTGAAGCGTACTTTTAGCTTCAAGATGACTTCATACTTGGTGTATGTTGTAGCTTCACAAGGCATCTTTTCCAAGATGGATAGATGTGGTGTTCTTTCTAAGGACCCCATTTTTGAGTGCTACCCACAGCTTCTTGGTACTGTGTGCGAGAAATATTTCAAAGTGATCAATGATGAATTCTTCTATGATTTCATCTGCAGGCTAGACAAAGACTTGAAGGTCAAAAGGGTAAGCAAGGAAGTGTGGGAATTTGTGTCCAGGATTGGCAGTCTATTCATTCAATTTCTAAATTTCACATACCTTAGGGTTATGGGCTTTTCTGGAGAACCAATAAAGATGCCCAGGCATCCAAGTGATAGATTGATCACCATGGAGCTGAGCAGGCAACTTGTGGAGTTACACGACCTTGAGTCAAATTGGTACAAGTCTACGAGCTTCTTCCCAATCACTGTGGGATATTATAGTTGCATTAGCATTCATAGAGCTCGGGAATGGAAGTGCAAATGTTATCTTAGTATGAGCAAGAGTTATTTCCTACAGGGCTGAACTTCGATGCATTTGTAGTAGATAGGAAGACAATCTCCCAGGAGTACGTACATGTGCCTTCATTAGAAGATTTATGGATGAAGTGCAAAAGTGAGTACGAGGTTAGAAAGAGAGATTTCAGCAGGCTATCAGCAAAGCAAGTGTTCAACTTTGGACTAGCGTGGATACCTGCGGATCTTAAAGATGATGGGAATGTGGTACTTGACACTTACCATCAAATGGGAGGAGATAAAGCCATACTGCAGAATAACATAGGAGGCTGCAACACAATTGAAGAAAGGTCGGGAGCTGTGTTGGTGAATACTTCAAACTGGTTGCTGACGAAGGGATATTGCCTTGATGAAGCATTGATGAATCAAGTCATGGGTAACTTCGGCGCAGGAGATTCTCTCAAGCAAAAGCATGGAGGAGAAAGCAGCAGGAAATTTGAAAAGTTAAAAGTACATAGAAGATCTCAATCTAAGGAGGGGATCACTTCTACAACCATGAATTTAGCTATGGTTTCTCCAAAGTGCCAGTACTTCACCAACTATTGCACCGTAGTAGGATGTTTCCATGCCTCCACTGATTCCGGTGACATTCATCTTCTCCCCTCAGCCACTTTGTTTAGCGCATGTTCCAGGAGGATACGTTGAAGTTGAAGATGGCGAGAATTCGAAAGGGATTTTTCCTTAGATGATTTAGAAGATGGCAGCCATAAAACTTTGGCACTTTCGGCGAATAGGATGAAGAGTGGAAGATGGTAGTACACTCAAAGCAAATTTTACGACTTCTCATTCTCCGAGAAGTAACTTCTCGGAATGGTTGGCTTCGCAGTTGGTTCCAAAAGTGAGAATGGAGATGAACTTAGAGGAGCATGACTTACAGCTACTCCAGAATCTGGGTGGAAGAGATAGAAGGCCTAAAGTTTCCAAAGCAACTTCTAGGATGATCATCGAGGATTCGAGAGAGAAGTTTGCTAAGATATAATTTATGGAACAAGGAAATATAGAGGAGGAGCTCACGGAAGAGGATGTGATAGTAATCAAAGTACCCATCACCAAGCCACCACCGAATGATTGAAGGAGGACACGCAGACATTGATGGATGCTTTATTCCTTAGGCTTGACAGTGAAAAGGCAGAAAAGAAGAGTTGCGAAGTATCTCAATTATGTGAGATCATAGCCAAGGTCGCTAAAACTTCCATTCAGCCCATTTCAGAGCAGGTGAGTGATCATCTTATGCGGAAATGGAGAACGCATGCAATCAAGTAAAATCTATTGAAAAATGGAATGATTTGATTATTCATCAAGCTTCTGTACAACTTGGAGAAGTGCCAGCCCACCTAAAGGTTATGGATGATGCAGCAAATCAGCTGAAGCAACTAATGACAAACATAGAAGGCATGAATACAGTTACAGAGAGTAACCTGAGTATTTTGGCCGAGATCAACAAGCTGCCAGAAATGTATTGATTGCGGAATAGATTGTACCAGACGGATCAGTCGAGAAGGGGAAGCAGCTAGAATTTGCAGTATCTTTCCGTTTGGAAATCTGCAGAGTTTTTCTCAAGAGGTGTAGGCACTTGAGAGTAGGACATCAGACATTCCAGATAGTGTCATTTCTTTCACTGAGGAGAGAGTGGACGGGAATGTTACTTCATACGTGCGGATCGTCTCAACTAAGGTGCCTAATTCCCTGGAAGGATCTCTTCTGATGATATAAAAGAGAATTGATAAAGCTACCAAGCCTTTCACAATGAATTCTATCAGTAGACTGGTGGCACTATAGGTAGACATTGTGAGGTTTGGGCCGAGTTTGGAAGATGTGGAAGCATGCATCAAAGTGTTAAATAAAGGGTTGCTTGCGATTCGGACGAGAGAGAAAGTAAGTAGAGCTAAAACAAATGGAAGGATGCCGAATTACATGTTGGACAAGTATATCCGATATTAAAACAAGAAGAAGACATAAACATTACAGCATATATGACTTCTTTTATTCTTTCTTTTTCTATTTTATATGTTCTCGATGAAATTTTAAAACTTCTAAGTTATTGGTTTTGCAACCATTCCTTAAAGTCATGTGGAACCATTCTATTATTTAATTGATACATATGTCACTTAAGGAGAAGATAGTTGAGGATTGTTTCCAAATGTCATCTTTACTTGTTGTTTATGTTTCAGTTCAGTTTGAGTTTTCCATTTGTAATTTCCCTGCTACATTCTATAAGTAGGAGAAAAACCTCCGAGTTAAGGATCAATCAGAATTTGTAAGCAGCAATCTTGTGTTCTAGACTTTGTGCTGAACCCCTGAGAGCCACTTGGAGCAAAGGAATATAAAGGAGCAGGTTTCCAAAGAACTTTGTGTTATAGTGTACTTTGTTTCTTAATTTTAATCTTAGATCTCTTAATAAACTTTGTGTTATTTTAGATCCGGATCTAGAGCTGCCTTTGTTTTATAATTTTGTGTGTTCATATCTATTAAGTTTCTTCTATGTGCATGCAATTAGCTCCATTATCTACTAATTGGGATGCACATCTTCCCCATTTCTTCTTTGTATTTCCTTTACTTCCTTCTTCTATAAAATAATTCCTTTCTTGAATAGTTGCTTACTTACTGCAGAACTTCTTAGTTATGGTTCATGAACTAAGTGGTTAAAGTAAAACCCCGATAGATAATAACACATTTTTATTGAAAAATCTGACATGAGAGCCTCACCTGGTTAAAAGAGGGAGATTTATCTCATGACTACCTAGGTTTTGTGCTATGCGAGAAAATCTAGCCAACAGAGAGTTTTTGCCAAAGGAACTCGGACCGGCAGGGCATTGGAGGAAAAAGTGAAAAATTGCCTTTTCTTCCAAAATGCATAAAATCAAAATTCGAGCCGCGGCCCCATCAAAAAGCTAATGCGGGGATGTGGGACTTGAGGTACATTAGATTTTTTGACTTTTTATCAAAAAATGTAAAATTGAAAAAAGGAAGCTCTTGCCTCCGCCGACCCTAATGGATGCCATGTCATCAGTGGATTTGCGGGGAAAAAGTTCAAAATTCACCCAAAGCCAAATTTGCGGGAAGCCCATATCTTTTGATCCAGAGCTCCATTTTTGACAATCTTGGTACCAATGGAAAGATCTAGAGATTCTCTTCATCATGGAGTCTTCAATTTTTTATTTTGGTAGAGATTTGTGGGAGAAAATTACAAAACGTGATTTGGCATGGAAAAACACAAAACTAGTTTTCAACCACCAAATTTAATGAAATATGGGTCTTTTCTCCCTCGAGCAGACAAAATGCATTTGGGAATGGAATTTACAGATGTAGCCTTGAATTTTCGACTAAATTCATGAATGCGATCAATGGTTGGAGTAGGGAATCAAATTTTCTCATGTTTTTCCCTCTCTTCTCACATTTTGCTATATATTGTATCAGAGGCACATTTTCAAGAAGTTAGTCAGTGGTTGTTCACTCTTCTTCTCTGCCTCCCTCTTCTTTTCTTCCCCAAGGTCAAAAATGGAGTTGGAACCTCCTCCCCTGCTCTATAATGGAATTTTTTTCCTCTTTCTGTGAAATGATGCACTTTGTGTAAATCTGGAGTAATAAAAATGTGTTTTTGTGATGCATTTGTCCATCCTTTGCTCGTTTTTGGTTGTTTCTTCTTACCTCTCATTATTACAGGGCATTTGTGCATGTTTGAATGTCATTTACAGGTTTTGGAGCTGTGTTTTTAGGGATTTTGGAACATTTTCTATGTGAATTCCATCTCTGGTCTATGATGCACTTGTCCATCCTCTCCATTTCTCACCTCTCTTTGTTTCCATGGCAGTTTTGATAGATGATCAACATTTTCCTTCTCTGGTGTATCACCGTTTTAGTGTAGGCTTTGTTTTTTCTAGTTTTTTCTCCTTGTCTCCTTAGAAGTGAGATTAGGACTAGATTATCTTTCTGCACTAGAATATCTTGTGGCAGGTAGTTTAAGAAGAGGAACCAGCCTTCTCTAAAGGATCATTCTCATTTGTAAGTCCCACAGCTTGTGGAATGATCCAATGTTATGCAAATCACACCAAATGACCTTGCCTTAGAAAAGTAGATCTATAACTCATTTGGGGATCTTTGTGATTTTGCGTTAACATGTGTATTGCACACCGGGTGGGACCTTAGAGGACTTCACTTCATTACAACAAGGTTGATGTGCACTTGTTGCAATCTCTAGCTTATGAGAAGCTTCAATTTGCATATCTAGTGACTCCATCTAGTTTACAACCCATCTCTGAGTTGCAGACCTGTTTTCCATCCATTTCCATTTCATTCTTCTTTCCATCTCTTTCCATTCCATGAAGTTGTGCAATCATGACTTCATTTCCACCATGGAATTCACAATAGCAACAATAATACATTCCAACTCCAATGCTTTCTACAACTCCTTCAAATCAGCATTTTGAGAAAATTCAAAATCAGCATGTTTACCCCTATGAGCAGTAGTGCCAAAATCAGTTTGGCTATGGAGCTTTCCAAGAGCAGGGGTATGCAAACAATGAAGAAAATCAAATGCAAGATGTTGGTCTATTGGAGAAGATCCAAAAAATGGAGATTGGCATGGTGCATTCAAGGGCAACAGCTCAAATGAAGGCATTCAAGATTGGTTTCAGGACACCTTGCCCATGGGAAGGCCCTTTTCCAAGACACTACAACCCTTAGGAGAAGTTGGACTTCATGATTGGAATGCTACCCCAACTTGCACAATGGACTGAAGAGATAGAGGCCTATGAATTTGGTGCTAAACAACCTTGTCAATGGGTAAGTTCTACACCATCATCTGGTATTTCTCTTTCCATTCCTCAAGCAGCACCATCTCAATTTGAATGTCAAGTTTCAAGTTTCTCCAATGCTGCTCCAGTTGTGAAAACCATCCCCCCATCCCCTAGTCTTCCATCTCATCTCATATTTTCTTCCCTCTTCTCTTCCAAATCCAAACCCCCTCCACAAGAGAAAAAAGAAACACCTTCCCCTCTAAAGAAACAAGAAGTTCCATCCTTCCCACTACCACAAAAAAATGCACAAATGATTGAATCCCAACCTACTTCTCCTCTTGCCTTCCCAATTCCATGTGGGGAAGAAGAAATTCAAAAAAACAATCAAGGAAAACAAGAAGAAGAGCTGGTAAAAGAAGAAATGGTTAAGAGCTTAGTGAGCTTAGCTCTTATGTTTGTGTTAACAGAGATTCCTTTATTGGTTAAGCCTACATATGAGGTAAAAGTTGAGGAACCAGAGGTGGTCAAGGTTGAGTTTTTTGCAACAGAAGAAGAAAAAAGACAAAGGCAAGAAAATCATCAGGATTTTTACTCAGAATGTAGTGCCCATGTTGTCACTCTACTTGAAGAAAATGCTAATCCAATAGAAGTTGCACAATCATCCATGGAAGAGAGAACAATCAACTCAAATCCCCATTAATGAAGAGAAAATGGAAGAAATCGAGTTAGAGTTTGTTGTAGTAGAAGAAGAAGGCATCATTGGAAACTTTTTGATTTCATTTGAAGGGCCTGATTTGGTTAATGAATCCATCATGGGGGAGGAAGAACCAGTAGCTCCAATTTCAGTTAAAGAGCAGCACATGAAGGTGGAAAAAACAAGTTCAGAGGCATGGATCCATGAGCTAGTTGCACATAAGATAGTAGATCTCTCCCCCATTCAATTTCTCCCAAATTCTGACTGTGTGGAGGAGTTTGAACTCACTAGCTTTATGTTTGAAGACGAAGCTTCATCTGGTGAAAAGAATGCAGATTTTGAGATCACCATGCAAGAGGGAGAAACTTGGATACATTAAGACATCATAGAGTTTGATTTTTTATCAAACTAAAAAAGGATGTTTTGATAGGGAGCAGCCCACACAAGTTGCAATATTTTCTTCCCCATCATTCACCATTAAAGAGCATGCTGCCATGAAAGAAAACTTGCAAGCACAACTAGCATTTTCAATCATGCTTCTTGAATCAAGGTTGGGAGATTTTGATCTTCCAAAGGCCACATCAACCATGAGAGGGAACCACCAAGAAGACATTGTTGTCACAAACAGTCCTCTAGAACAACAAAGTAGAAATTTTTGTTTGAAAAACTTCATGCTAGAAGAAGGGGCTTTCAAAAGCAGATTGATCTTCAAAAATCAATAGAATAACTCCAGAGCCAACAATGTATAGCAGCAGAGTATGATGATGCAAAAGCAGCTCCAATGGATGTTGCAATCAGAGATGAAGAGCTGAAAATTGTAGAGGAGTTTTATATTGTTATAGGGGAAGAAAAAGAGCAAAAGAGTTCCACCACTTCTTCAACACCATCCATTCCAAGGATCTGCGAGAAGACTCCATTTTGGAGTTAAAAATCATAGCTATGGGCATATCAAACAGAATAGACCTTTCCCAATCAGGTATTTGGATTCATTGGAGCCAAAGGAGAAGCCAAATCAAGTCATATCCATTTTAGGGCACGAGGATGAGCTACAAAGCACCAAGGATCAACTATTGTACCTCTTCAATCCAAATGCAGAGCAACTAAAAGAGGTATTGGATTTGTCTTCAATTGATACTTTTGTTATTTGTGTGGAATATCATCTTGTACTTAGTTTTTCACTCATCCAACCAGTCATGTTCAGTGCCAAATCAGTTGCATGGCTGCCTTTTTTTAGGAAGGGAAGCTATTTCTCCCTGCCAGTTCGGTTTTTGTTTGAGTTCCCTTTTCTCTTGGTTAGAGTAGAGTAGGTAGGTTTGTTTTCAGCAGAAGAAGTGCTTGTGCACACTCTACATGTTCCATTTGGAGCATGTATGATTTTCAGTTTGTATATAGTTTTTGGTGTTGTTGTATTGCTCTTGCACAGTTCATTTCAGTTGGCATTTTGGTGAAGATCAACTCCAAGTTTCAGTGGGTTTCCAAGTGATTCAGAGGTCATTTTTTCAGAGTTAGATCAGAGAATTGGTTATCAAGCTTGAATCCATGCCCAATGGATGCAACTAAGGCCACTGATCATTCATCTAGTAGGAAGATGACCCCTGTGAGTCGCCAAAGTTGTTAACCAAAATAAGCTCCCTCTTATTTTGGGTTAACTTACTCCTCTTTATGCCTCAATAAAAATTTCAAAAGTTTCAAGCACTTGAAGATTTCTTGAAAATCCTCCATCGGATAGATAATTTCTTCCCCTTTCCGAGAAAGGTAAAAAACTCTTTCTAACTCCTTGTATTTTTTTGAGTTATGGCTTATCATAGTTAGAAGGTAAAATTTTCCCAAGGCGAACTTGTGGAGCCTGAGAGAGTTTCTTTCCAAAGGAACTTGGACCAGCGGGGCATCGGAGGAAAAATTTAAAAATTACCTTTTCTTATAAAAGGCATAAAATCAAATATGAGTTACGGCCCCATCAAAAAGCTAATGTGGGGATGTGGGACTTCAAAGGTAAATTGGATTTTTTGACTTTTTGTCAAAAAATGTAAAATGGAAAAAAGGAAGCCCCTGCCTCTGCTAGCCCCAATCGATGCCACATCATTAGCAGATTTGTGGGGAAAATTTTTAAATTTACTCAAAGCCAAATTTGCAAGAAATGTAAGGAAAAAATGCAGAAGGCCGTATCTTTTGATCCAAAGTGCTCCATTTTGGTACCAATGGAAAGATATGGAGATTCTCTTCATCATGGAGTCTTCAATTTTTTATTTTGGTAGAGATTTGTGGGAGAAAATTGTAAAACATGATTTGGCATGGAAAAAATGTAGAACCAGTTTTCAACCACCAAATTTAATGAAATATGGGTCTTTTCTCCCTCGAGCAGACAAAAATGCATTTGGGAATGGAATTTACAGATGGAGCCTTGACTTTTCGACCAAATTTATGAATGTTGTCGGTGGTTGGAGCAGAGAATCAGATTTTCTTGTTTTTCTCCCTCTCTTTTCACATTTTTCTATATATTGTAACAGAGGCACATTTTCAAGAAGTTAGTTAGTGGTTGTTCACTCTTCTTCTCTGCCTCCCTCTTCTTTTCTTCCCCAGGGTCAAAAATGGAGTTGGAACCTCCTCCCCTGCTCTGTAATGGCATTTTTTTCCTCTTTCCCATGAAATGGATCACTATGTAAATCTAGAGAAATAAAAACATGTTTTTGTGATGCATTTGTTCATCCTTTACTCGTTTTGGTTGTTTCTTCTTGCCTCTCATTGTTGCAGGGCATTTGTGCATGTTTGAATGTCATTTACAGGTTTTGGAGCTATGTTTTTAGGGATTTTGGAACATTTTCTGTGTGAAGTCCATCTCTGGTCTATGATGCACTTGTCCATCCTCTCCATTTCTCACCTCTCTTTGTTTCCATGGCAGTTTTGATAGATGATCAACATTTTCCTTCTCTGGTGTATCACCGTTTTAGTGTAGGCTCTATTTTTTCCAGTTTTCTTTCTCTCCTTATCTCCTTGGAAGTTAGATTAGGATTAGATTAGCTTGCCTGCACTAGAATAGCTTGTGGTAGGTAGTTTAGGAAGAGGAACCAGCCTTCTCTGGAGGATCATTCCCATTTACAAGTCCCACAGCTTGGGGAATGATCCAATGTTATGCAAATCACACCAAATGACCCTGCCTTAGAAAAGTAGATCCATAACTCATTTGGGGTGCTGTGATTTTGCACTAACAGATTATACCATTTAAATTTTGTTTGAGTAATTATTTATAATTTTGGGTATTTCAATTGATATTTGTCTTGACATAATTCTTTTTAGACAAATTGCAGCTAATTATGGATTTATTTTGCTTAGATTGAAATTTTAATTTTAGTTAAAATTATTCCTTTAGTTTCAAATTTATCTTCTTGTTTTTCCCAAGGCGATTTAATTTGATCCCACTTGGAAATTTTTATAGTTCTAATATTATTATTTGTTGTAATATGGACATGGTTTCACCATGGACTAGTGGTACCTATGGTCTCTCTTTGTTGTATGGGGGTATGCCAAAAGAGTTTTAAATAACGTGAATGGTGGTTGAACTACGGGTTATTATGTCACTTAGGTTAGAGATTCCTAGACTCTATGAGTATTTTCCTAGGGTGATAGGGTTCTTGGCCCTTTTGGTGGAGAGAAAAGGAAACATTTTCTTCATATTTTCTTCATATGGAAGATTTTCATCTTGATTTTAAAATAGTAAATTTGATATGAAGATAATCTTACAGGGGGTATACTTACCCTAGTAGAAAATCTCACAAGTTATTCTATATTTTGAGGCTCTTATTGTTCTTGTTGATGTTGATCTATAGGATTGACACCGACTATGCTAGGATCGATGCCAAGTCTATGTATTTTCTGAACTTGTTGATTTTCCATCCTTTTGAGAGATTTTCTATATATTTATCTCATCAAGTACTACATACTAAGATTTTCCATCTTCTTATCCTATAGTTTTTCCCTATACATAACCCTTTCATTGAAAATAACATCCCTACTCCTAATGAATTTCTTCTCATCCAAACTCCATATCCAGAATCTACAATCGTTAGTGAGATAACCAATGAAATTACATTTCTTTGACTTAGCTTCTATCTTGGTCTTATTCTCTTTATCAATGTGAGGAAAATCTTCATAACCAAACACTTTCAAAAAAGAATAGTTTACCTTCATGCTGGTCCAAGCCTCCTCTGGTACTCGACCTTCCAAAGCACTTGAAGATCCTTTGTTTATCAAGAAAACAACAATATCTACAACATATACCAAAAACTATAAGGGAAATCTAACATGTGATCTCATGCTCCTTGCACACTGCATGATAGTCATGTTCACCCTTTCTGACACACTATTTTGTTGTGATGTTCTAGGAATTGTCTTCACCCTACAGATTCCATTTTATGAACAATAGTTATTAAATTCATTGTTACAAGTACTCTCCACCATTATCTAATCTAATACATTTCAAATTCAAACTGTTTCATTCTCAACCAGATCTTTCCACTTCTTGAAAGTATCAAATACATCATATTTCTTCTTTATACAATAAACTCAAACCTTTATAGTAGCATCATCAATAAAAGTAACATAATACTATGAACCACCAAGAGAAGATACCTGATTCGGACCCCATGCATCCGTATGAAAAATATGTAACTCATGTTCCTTCTTGGTTGATCCAACTTTGAGAAATCTCACACACTTTTTTTCTTATACACACAATGCTCACAAAAGTTCAAGTTTATGTTTTTCAAATCTGAAAAACTTTCCCTCTTAATGTAAAATATTCATCTCCTTCTCACTCATATGGCCAAGTTTGTGATGCCATAGAGTTGTGTATATACATGTAGTAGCTAAAATAGAAGATGGATCAATACTAATAGTGGATAAATAAAAAGTACCTACTTTCTTACCTCTTATGACCACAAGATCGCCCTTGGTAACTTTCCAAGAATATACCATAAGTGTAACCATATAACCCTTATCTCCTAATTTCCCTCCAAAAATTAGATTCCTCTTCAAGCTAGGAACATGTCTAACATTCTTCAACACCTAACTCATTACCATTTTACAATTTAAATTGAAAATTTCCTTTTCCAACAATGCTACATGTCTCATCATCACCAACATATATGTTCCCCAAATTCCTTTGAACATAATCTTGAAAATACTATCTATGAGGAGTTGCATGAAATGAAGCACCAAAATCTAAAACTCATGATTATAATTTACTATTAAAAGAAATAATGAGAGTATCTTGTAACACATCCTCTGCTACGTTTACCTCTTTGTTCCCTTCTTGTTGATATTTCCTTGATTTTAAAGACCAAAAATCTTTCTTTGCATGTCCCGCTTTTACAAAATTTCTAGCATACCATCCTTCTTCTAGATTTAGATATGCCCTTCTTCGACCTTCCATAGTGTCTAGGACTCTTTGTTTTTTCTTTATGTCTTCCCATGTTGTCTACACTCAAAGGATTAACAATTGACTCATCTATGTTTTTTCTTCTCATATCTTCACTAATAATCACACCAATAATATCATCAAACTTTAAAGTGTGTGAACCAAAAACAAAATTAGTTACATACATAGCTAAAGTATTCAAAATTTCAGAAATGAGCACAAAATCAAAGGATCCCCAACTTCATCATCTAAGTTTACTCCTATAGATCCTAATTGATTAGTAACCATGTTGAATTCATTCAAATGATCATTTACTTACTCACCTTCTGACATCTTCATATTAAAAAAAACATTAACGAGAAATACCTTGTTAGAGGTTGAGGGGTTTTCATACAATTTACCCAATGTTGCCATTATTTATATCCTTGTCTTTTCCTTAGAAATATTGAAAACTATCATTGCTTCCAGTCCACAACCGTATGTTTCCCAGATCCCTACGAATCAATAACTTCGCATTCTACATCTTTCATAGTTGACGGCTTCATATCTTTCCATTTCAATGGTAGATAAATATCGTTCTTATATAGGTAGTCCTCCACTTGTATCTTCCATACCCGAAAGTTCTAGCCATTAAAATTTTCAACCCCGAACTTGTTATCTTTTGCCATTTCTCTCACTTAAACAAGAAACCCTTCTCGCAAGATTTATATTCCAAAACAAATCTAGCTCGATATCATTGTTAGGATCGAAATACGGATGAGAAATAAAAGCATAATTAGAACAAAAATAAATTAAGCATGTAATCACAATATAAAGCTAAGATTTAACGTGGTTCACAAAATTTGGGCTAAATCTACCGAAAACAAGCCAACCTTCTCCTTTATTCAATCTGAGAGGAATATAATACAATTTTTTTTTCATACACCAAAGAGTAAATCCATGCACATATATATAGCTTGTGCATCTGTTTTGTAAAAGATTGCTTCAACCACAAGGAACCTAAATATCACATTCTTATAAGTAAGACATGCATATAAATAAAATTATCAATAAAATTAACAATTCCCATCTATTAATAAGACAATGTTATTTTTATCCACGGCCATGAATTCCTCCCAAAAAATAGAACAAAAAAAATAAACTGCGCCGTTGACTTATGTTCGAGCTCCACAACTTCAACAAAGGAGAGTTAAAATTAGTTTAATAATCGAGAAGGCTTATAATTATTCTCATGATACAAAGAAATATGTGATAATTATAATCTACAGGAGAATAATGCTAATTTCCTTTGCAGTAAGAAAAAAAGAAAACCAAAAATGAAATTTGTCAGCATTCCATCATAAGGAAAATATGGAAGTAGCATTTTTTTAGGAACAAGAAAACAATTCTATGAGTGAAAATAAAATGTAAAACTATAAAATTCATTTCTAAGTTATTTTCTGTCTACATGAAATTATAGAATTGAAATTTTAGAATCAAGTAGGTAACCTGTGTCTCCTTCATTAGTGCCTAACAAAAAAATACCACCCAAATTGTAGCCCTACTACCCGAGCGCTAATCACTCTACCTATATGTATGTTTGGAAATTAGAAAACCTAAGTATATAACAGACCAACCCAATTGCTAAGAAAAATTTAGAATTCTCCTTCACAAGCCCGGAAAGACAAGGGCGCTTCCCACTAAAATAAAATGCATCTACTGATATGAGTTTCTTGAATTGATCACATTTCCTCATCCCCACTTTGGAAAGGACAACCCTCCGCTTCTTCTTTAATAAGTTTATTTACTTGGTTTTAGTGTTTATTTATATATTTATGTTATATATTAATGAATTATTAATAATTTTCAATCATCCATAGAAAAGGGCAGCGAGCACTCTTAATCACCGAATGGAAAATAGTAGCGGGGAGGTGTTAAAGTGGGAATGTGAAAAATGTCAAAAGTGTTTTGTATTGAGTATAGAGTAGGTTTATCAGCCTAAAAATCAAATATTCATTATTACATAACATTCATATAGGTGAAATTTTATTCATTACAATTTACGACCCTAAATTGAACTAGACCATTCTGGTACATCAAATTTTCTTAAGTGATGTATTGCTAAATAAAAAAATTTGAAAGTTACAAGTTTCAAATTCAAATCCTTTTTGTTATTTCATGTTATATTTTCTCTACGATATGGATATTATTTGTGTTGTAAATTCGTGTGAAGGTCGTGGTTGACTTGTTAGAGTTAGACTACTTTATTTACTCTCATAAGTTCGATTTTCAAGTATGGCGTTTTTATTAATATGATGGCATATCCATTGCACTTCAGAAAAAAATGGGCTTATTAATACGATGGCATATACATTACTACAATTTACAACCCTAAATTGAGCCATACCATTCAAGTACATCAGATTTAGTCTTTTTAAGTGATGTATTGTCAAATAAGAAAATTGGAAAGTTAGATGTTTCAAATTCAAATCCTTGTGGCTAGTTCATGTAATACTTCCATTATGATATGGATGTTATTAGTTCTTGCCTCCTATAGGAATACTATACCTTTCATGCAAACAAATAATTATTTCCCAACCCACCAATCAAAATAAAAAAATTAGTTCACTTCAAACTTTCTAATGTTTATATTTTATTTAAACATTTTTCTAATATAAATAAGTCATTTAACTATTTATTTATTGGTCAGTTGGTGTTGATTTGACAAATATAAGGCCTTATTCCAGTGCTAATTTATTTTTATTTTTAAAAACTTAAATTCTTATAAAGACATGTGTCTAGTCTTTAAATGAGATTTTGACGATAAAAATAATAAAATTCTCCTATCATGTTTGTGAGTTAGTACTTGCATTAATGTTGGTAGAATTTTGTACCTATTTATTAAATTTGCACGAGACCACCACCATGGTTCTAGATTTCCCCATTTATTAAATTTTCACACCACTTTGCCCGAGTGCCATGGTTTTAGATTTTTCCATAGTGCTTTCACTTTTATTTTATTGTTAAATGTTTTCCTGAGTCCCTCGGAGTGAAAGATGTGAAGGTTTGTGTGAAAGATTCGGGATTCTCGCGGCGGTGATGTTCACTATTTTAAGATATGTAAACTGAAATAGATTGTAAATAACTATTTACAAGTCATAAATTGATAATGGGATTTGTAAATAATTGTTTACAAGCCATACATTGATCATGGGAATTATATGGTTACGACATTTGAGGCTTTCATATTTTGTGAGTGAGGGGTTGTTATCCCCCTGTAACATGGTACTCCCTATATTGTAACTTCCCAACTTCATTTTTTTCCTATAATTTCTATTAACACCCCTCTCCAAACCCTTTTATAAATAAGATCCTCTCTAAAATTGGCATTTGCAGATGGGTCCATTGGAATTAAAGCTATAAACACCATAAAATCCATAAGTATTAAATACATCACACTGATTCTCCACAACTTTCCATCCTATTGTCCACATCTTTGTTGCTTCTATCCAGGGAATACATTCTAAGGTTCCCATCACCATCTAGTCTCGAAATGCATGAAAACCACAGATTGGTTTGTGAAATCTCCACTATATCTAGAACAAATCACACTTTCTTCTTCATTAAAGAGGCCCAAGACTCAATTCCATGAAAAAATTTCTCCAGAGGTAACAAGATTTTGAAGGAGGAAAAATTATGGATGCCCCTATTCCACTTACCCAAAGTAAACTACATTGTCACACCATCTAAGCACCATTTTTCCAGACTCCTCAATATCTAAGGCATAATAACTTATAATGGAAGTTTTGACCCATCACAAGCCTCTATCCTGTAAGTAAATTATATGTGGGTTCTGGAAGCTTTTCCACACTAATCTTTCTTCATTATCGGTAAGAATAAAATTTCCATTCCCAGGAAACATGTACCCACAACACCTATATTATTGGTATTGCTAGTCCAAGTAGGGATTCCAGCCTAGTGATCAAAAAGAACAAAATTTCCATCAAAACAGAGCTCAAAGGTGGAATTGGCACTCACTCTGAAATCATCTCTTTTTGTCTAGACCACTATCTTAGTGCCATTCTCAAACACCAAGTGATCCTTATCTAAAGCAAAGAGCTTAGAACCTAGTGGAATAGTGGCCCAAATATGATTATCCTCTATGATACCACTTGGCATTAGGATTATAAAAGTAACCAAAACTAACAAGATTTTTATTGACCTTGGTCATTACTTGTTTTTATAACTTAATAAAATTTATTATATATTTCTTGAGACATATAGATAGTGCTCATTTTCATTCAATTCTTTGGGCTCAAAAAGTAGTTGGGAATTATGTGTATGTAACAACTTGCATTCTAAATACACCAAAGAACCAAATGAACCCTATCTTTAAGGTTGTATACTTACATAATGGGGTTAAATGTTATAGTTCTTTATGTATGATTTAAACATTTGTCATGTCATTGATTATGCTATAGTCATTTGTTCATCAACTCCCAATGGTTGTAACTTATCAAATATTTTTGATTACCATCTCAACCGAGTCCTACCTCTATTTTGTACATAAATTTCTTGCCATTTTGACTTCTAATTCAGGATTTGATTTATATATACCCATTTTAAGTTACATATTAATATAGACACTATAACCATCAGAAAGACCAAATACAAATATAAATCGGGATAATAATTCAGTTTATAGCTACAATTTGTTTATTTATGACTATTCAATCATTGTCATATATTTGTAAAATTCGATGGGCAATTGAGGCCCAACATGAAACTCATGAAAACATTAGAATTCCTCCTCGAAGCCTCACAACTATAATACCCAAGAAACCCAAATTATTTTTCTTCAATTTAGAAAATTTCCTCTGTCCTAAAATCCTCTCTTTTTGTAAAATTGTTTGTAAACAAAAAAAAATCCATTTATACCTCATTCTTCCAACCTATGGTCAACATATCACTTATGTGATTCATGAAACCTAACTTAAAACCTTTGCTACATGAATGGAAGGAACTGTGTTATGTTGTGGATCCTGTTTTCATGTGTGGAAGTGTTGAAGAATGTACACTAAAAGTGTTGTCCACTCTCCACTATTTTATTCTTTGGGGGTTCGGGGCGAGAATGGGCCCCAAGCGAGGGTTTGGGGTGGAATTCCAGGTAGCGAGGGTTAGGGATGAAGCCCTTGAGATTTTTTTGGCCTTGAAAAAATGTGCCGATATCTCGGGAAACATGCTCTTCTCGTATGGGCGGGATTTTTAACCCATAAGTTTATGGAGTGGTTTCAGCCCATAGTTTTGGTACCCATAGTATTATAAAATTGCTTAAGTAGTTACCTATTAATGTACATTTGATAGGTGAGACATATCACTATAGATGTGTGTGAATTAAGGATATTTTGCTTTGAGCATAACCCAAACAAATATTGGTATTTTATCAAGGGAGAGGTGGCTTGTAATAAAATTTGAGCAAGTGATTCTTGGTGGAGGCAACCTAAATTGGGTGAACCACATTAAATAATGTCTCTATATTGTGATCTTTTATTTTCTACACTTGTATTTTAAATCTATAATATTTTCTACATATTAGTTTCTACTATTGTGATTTTGTGTGGGATTGCTCCGCATATTTATCCCTTGTTTTTTTAACAATTGATATCAAAGCTTGGTTTGGTTTGATGAAGTGTTGAATCATAGGGAAAGTTTTAGCTTGAGTGAGAGCTATAAGAGATGATGAAAGATCAAGGGTTAATTAATTCAATGGGCATAATTTTAGTCTTTGGAAGATGTAAATGGAATTATTAACTTTATCAAAAGGATCTTTATATTATGCTATCGGGAAAAGGGACCAAACCCTCGAGCATGACGGATGCGGAATGGGATTTTATGGATAGGAAGGCACCGTGACAATATATTTATGTCTTGCATCTTTGGTATTCTTTAATTTTTTAAAGGAAAAGGCTACAAAAGAACTAATGAATCCATTAGGGAAGTTATATGAAAAACCCTCTACCTCTAACAATATATTTTTAATAAAAAAATTGTTTAATATGAAGATTTCTTAGAATAGTTTTATAACAGATCATTTGAATGATTTTAATATGGTTTTAAACATGATAGCTTTGGCTCTGAATAGAATTTGATGAAGAAGTTAGTGATTTATTAATTTTTGCTCCTTACATGATAGTTGGAATAGCACAGTAATGGTGGTAAGCAACTTGGTTCTAGCTAACTTGTAGTTGAAGTTTGAGGAAATTGTAGGGGTGATTCTAAGTGAGGAAATGCAAATAAAATGTTTTGAGGAGTATTCTACTTCAAGGAATTCTTTGACAATGGAAACTAGAGGGAGACAAAAGAATAAAGGAAGTCGTGGAAAATCAAAATATCTAAAGAAGGTAAAAATCTAAAAGTAATATGGTATGCTAGCACTATGGAAAGTCCTAGACATGCAAAGAAGGACTGTTGGGAGCTTTGAGACAAGACGAAACAACAAGAAAAAACCAAGGAGGAAAATATGGAAACATGTAATGTATGTCAGGATGCTTTGATTCTTTCTTTGTATAATATTGTTGAATCTTGGATTTTAGATTTGGGGTATTTATTCCATGCTACTCCACATAGGAATTATTTTATTGATTATGTTCAAGGAAATTTTGAGCATGTTTTTCTTAGTGTTGATGAGCCTTGCGGCATAGTTGGAACAGGTTTTAGTTTGCGTTAAGATGCGAGAATGGGAATACATGGCTATTAAAGGATGTTAGACATGTGCCTACATTAAGATGAAATTTGATATCGGTGGGGCATTTGGGAAGTGATGGTTGTATTGTGATATTTACAATAGACTCTTGGAAGGTTACCAAGGGTTCTCTTGTGGTGGAAAGAGGTAAGAAGGTTAGAATCTTGTATTTAACCATTAATAACACTAATGCTTATAATATTGTGGCTTCAGAAGCATATACAACATTGTGGCACTATAGGTTCATCATATGAGCCATAAAGACATATAGATCATAAAAGATAATTTTCATGGATATATAAAAATAGGTTTGGAGTTCTATGAGAAGCTGCGTATATGGGAAACATAAGAGAGTAAAGTTTCTCAAGGTTGGACCTACAAAGAAAGAGAGTAAGTTGGAGTTAGTACACTTTGATGTGTGGGGAAGGCTCGAGTATCATCTCTTGGGGATTCAAATTATTATGTCACTTTTATTATGATGCAACAAGGAAAATTTGGGTAAATTGTATTATAAATAAATATGATATACTTGACATTTTTGTTAAATGCGAAAGCCTTGGTAGAGAATGAAATAGGTCTTAAGCTTAATTGTCTTAGGTCGGCTAATGGAGGGGAGTATTGCAGTAATGAGTTTTAATATTATTGTTCTAAGAATGGAATACGTAGGAAAAATATGGTTCCAGGAACTCTACAATAGAATGGGGTGTCAGAAAGGATGAACAAGACAATAATGGAACATGTTAGGAGTATGAGGCTACATGTGGGACTGCCTCTTTACTTTTGGGCGTAGTGGTGAGCACAACTATGTACTTGATAAACAGAGGACCCTCAAGTGCCTTGGATGGAGGCATACCTAAGGAGGCTTGTTCGTAAGAAATTTTATTACTCATTTCTTAGACTCTTTGGATGTGAGGTGTTTGTATATATTGATAAGGATGATAGGACGAAACTAGAGGATGTATCGAGAAAAATATAATTTTATTGGTTATGGTGATGGTGACTTTGGATATAAATGTTAGAGTATTAAGGGCAAGAAAATCATTCGATTTAGGGATGTGGTATTTAATAAGAAAGTTAGGTATAAGCAATGGTTAAAGGAAAATAGGGAAGAATCCAAGAAATAATATGCGGTGGTAGATGATCTTCTAGATGGGAAAGTGACACATAAATTAGTTCAGAACCTACTCAACAACAACCCCAAAATCCTATATTGAGGAGGTCTTATAGGTTAAGAAGAGAACCTAAATGTTTTTCTCCTTATCTTTATTATTTATTACTCACCGACAAAGGAGAAACAAAGAAATTTGATGAAGAAATGTAGGTAGATGCCAGGAAGAAGTGGGAGCAAGTCATGGATGAGGAGCATCGTGCTCTCATGGAGAAAGAAACTTGGGATTTTGTGAAGGTACTCAAAGGAAAAGAGCATTGCAAAACAAGTGGGTGTACATATTTAAAGAGGAAGGAGGAAAGAAAAGATACAAGTCCCGGTTCATGGTTAAGGGGTTTATACAAAAAGGGTATCTATTTTGATGAGATTTTTTTCTCCCGTAGCAAAAATGAGTTCTATTAGAACTGTTCTTAGAATAGCGGCAATAGAATGCTTACACTTAGAGCAGCTAGATGGAAAGACTACATTTTTCCATGGTAATTTGGAGGAGGATCTATATATGCAACAACTAGAGGGATACAAGGTCAAAGGTAAATAGGATATGGTATGTAAACTAAAGAAGAGTTTTTATTGCTTGAAACAAGCTCCACGAAAATGGTATAAGAAATTTTATAGCTTCATGATGGAGCAAGGTTATATTAGATTTCATTCTCGACCATTGCATATATATACAAATAAGTTTGAAGATGTTAGTTATATTATCCTATGTCTATATGTGGATGACATGTTGGTTGCGGAAAAAAACATGGAGAAAATAAAAGTACTCAAGAAGTAGCTAAGTGACTCCTTTTATATTAAGTATTTTGGGGCAGCCAAACAAATCCTTGGTATGAGGATATCTAGGGATAGACCAGAAGGGAAGTTGACTTTATCTCGGAATATTATATTAAGAAGGTCTTTGAGAGGTTTAATTTGCAAGATGCTAAACCAGATTAAGAATCCTTTGGAAGGCCATTTCAAGTTATCAAAGGAGATGTGTCCCAAGACAGAGTAGGAGAGAAACCAGATGTTCAATGTACCTTACTCATTAGTAATTGGTAGTTTTATGTATGTCGTGGTGTGCACTAGGCTTGGTATTGCCCATGAAGTGCGAGATGTGATTAGATTTATGAGTGATCCTAGTAAATATCACTGGCAGGTAATAAAGTAGGTCCTTAGGTACTTGATAGGGACCATGGGAAATTTTTTTTGCTACATTGGATCAGACACCACTTTACGTGATTATGTAAATTAAGATATGACTAGAGATGTAGACAATAGGAGGAGCACAAAAGGTTAGATTTTCACTATATGTGGGACAACAGTGAGCTATATTTCACGACTACAGAAGCTTGTGGCTTTGTCAACCATGAAGGCTTAGTATGTTGCTGGCTTAGATGCAAGCAAAGAGATGATTTGGTTACAAAAATTTATTGAGGAGTTGGGGCATAATCAGGAGGAAGGGAATTTTCATAGTGATAGTTACAATGTTATACACCTAGATAAGAACTTTGTTTTCCACTCTAGGAAAAAGCATATACAGTTAAGGTAACATTTCATTAGGACAACTTTGGAGGAAGAGAATTTGAAGTCGGAGAATATTCATACTAGTCGAATCCTATAGTTATGATGATTAAGGTGGTCACAAGGATAAATCAAGCTATGTTCAACTTTGGTTGGTCTTCATGGAAAATAGTGAAGGGTTGAGAATATTTCTCAGAGGAAAACTAGTCTCCAAGTGGGC
This sequence comes from Taxus wallichiana var. yunnanensis, assembly GCA_018340775.1. NCBI lineage: Eukaryota > Viridiplantae > Streptophyta > Pinopsida > Cupressales > Taxaceae > Taxus > Taxus wallichiana. Next base: position 1,021,590,644 of record CM031242.1, read on the forward strand.
AAATGTTATGTTATGGCGCATGTTTTCATGTTTGGAAGTGTTGAATACTGTACACTAAAATTATTGTACACTCTCCACAATTTTCTCGTCGGGGTTCACACGGTCGGGCCAGGCCACGAGTAGGGGTCTGGGGTGAAAGGCCCCAGTAGCAGGGTTCGGGGTGAAGCCCTAAGAAAATATTTTTGGCATAGAAAGATGTGCCCGATATCTTGAGAAACATTCTCTTCTCATATGGGTGGGATTTTTGACCCATAGATTTATGGGACAGTTTTGGCCCATGGTTTTGGTACCCACCGTATTGTAAAACTACTTAAATAGTGTTATCATAATAATACGTAGCATATCTTCTATATAATTACGTTGTATAGATTAGATAATATCACATTCTTCTCGATAAGTTGTAACCCCCTCCTGCTTTTATGGGGAATATTGTTAAGCCTCTCGACTATACAATATGTATTGTGCTTATGATTTTACTTGAATGAACAAGAGATATCAAATCTCAATTTCATCTCCATTATTTTCTCCTCGAATTTGGTAACAGAGAAAACATGATCTCTACCTGTGCATCGGAAAGGGGTGACCTAATCTACAACACGTACAAGGTTGAGGTGACTGCAAGAGGCTACGTGGAAGTTTACGTGGTGAATTAAAATAAACACAAATTTTGTGTCTATTGTTCTGCTTGAATTTGCTGCTATGTAGACATTGGAATCAACTACGTGGAAAAGTGAAAAAAGTTACACTAGACGTGGAGAAAAGTGCGTAGAGATTTGCAAACCCGTGTGTGGAAATTGGACAAGTTTCTTACTATGTGGAAGAACCTACGCTACCAATAAGATGTGGAGACTAGAAATCATTTGGCTATACGGGGGAGGTGGTTTGCAAAAAGGAAATTTTTATCCTATGTGAATACTTTCACTTGCTCATGACCACGTGGGAGAAGTATTTGCATGGAAATAATTATTCTACATGAATACCATTCATTCTTGCATGTATTCCATTCATTGTTATGTGAAGTTTATTCATACTTACGCAAAGATGTTTTGTTGAGCCTACGTGACAAGTAACCGCAACACGAGGAAAGGATAAGCTATTGTGTCACCCGCACTATTTATAAAAATCTACCATTAGTTTCCCGGAGATGAAGACTCCACCATGGAAATGAAGGGTCTCTCAAAGAAAACACCGAATGATGAGCATGAACGACACAATTCTGAATACTAAAATTCGCAACGTCAACTTGCACACCAAAGAACACCGTTCAAAAGCTCCCGAAAGCTCCAAGTTCTACTTTGTACTGCAACACAAGCTACGTAACACTAAGAACCTTATTTTCGATGAAATGGTTCATAAAGGAATCCTCTATTATTTCCTTTTCGACATCAACTGCCAAGCAAAGTGAGTTAGAAAGGAATTAGAAGCTTAGCTAGGATGCCGAATGTGAAGATGAAGAAGAATGCCACACAAAGTGTCGTTGTCTCTCAAAGACACGAGTATCAAGAGCATCTACGAGTCATTACTTCTCATCAGTGAGTAAAATTTGTAATAAATCTTGAAATAAATAACTAAATAAATATTTTTTTTACAATTTTTGCACCAAAGCTTCTACTCTCGGATACTCGATTGCTTAAAGGTCCGAATTATACGGCCTAGAAAACAAAAATACGTATAATTCTTCAGAGTTTGAGGGATTATGGAGCATTGTCACAAGGTCCGCACAAGTTCCAACAAACCCTGATGAGCTCATTAAATATGAGATCACAAGTGCTAAAGCACTGATGATGATAATGTTGAGTATCACCAATGACGTGTAACCACATGTTCGAGATGTAGAGAAACTAAAGGAGGCATGGGACAAGATTTCTACCATCTTTGAGGTGAAGAATAAGACTAAGGTTCTCCATCTTCAGTCAAAATTGCATACCCTATCTATGGGGTCCAATGAGAAAGTTGAGGAGTTCTTACGTCAAGTGGCCAAGTTGCAAATAGAGTTAATAGATCTTGGTGAGAAGGTAGAAGATATGATTTTGGTTCCGATCACCTTGAGGGAACTCCCTTCTCAGTTCCAAGTTTTAATTATGAAATTTAATGTATCCAACAAGGTACTGACATTCGAAGAACTCGTGAACTTATTGCAACATGAAGAGTAAATCAATTAAGTCCAAGATGAGGCCCAGAAAAGCCCTTTTCTCAAGGCCCCAACATGGCCAGAAGAATTGAAAAGGTCCCCTAGTGAAGAAATCACAAGTAGATCAGAATCAAAAGTTGCAAGCTCAAAATTCCAAGTGATGGTGTCAAATCTGCAAAACCAATACTCATGACACTGATCATTACTGGTACAATGGCTTGAAACAGGGGTCTTCAAGTCAAACAAGCACATCAGGGTGCGATAATTTTCAAAAGTCCAAATGACATCCCCTTCGAGAAAGTAGAAGGGACATCTCGCAGCCCAACAAGATGATGAATCTGATGAAGAGACATCAGAAGGAGCCAATTGTGGTAAGAACCTTGTACTAGTCTCTCAAACTTCTCATCCCATAAAGAAAGTATGGTTGATAGACTCCGGTGCAAGTAAGCATATGTCAGGTGACAAGAAATTATTTGATTCACTAAATGAACAACCCACTGGAGATCGGGTTTGGATAGTAGATGACAAAGAGTACGTTGTAGAAGGAATAGGAAATGTCACCATTCCTCTGGACCATGAAAATGTACACTTACAAAGGTACTATATGTTCCTGGCTTGACTAGTAACCTCTTGTCAGTGACTCAGCTCTTGAATCATCACCTTAAGGTAGAATTTCTTATCCAAAATGGCATTAAATCATGCTTAATCTCCAGAAAAGGTATGGTTATTGCTAGAGCATTTCTAAAAGATAAGTTATTTGCTTTAGATATTGTTTCATCTTCTGCAGTAGCTTTATCTACCTCAACAGTAGAATCTATAGCCCTCTGGCATTTTAGATATGGTCACTTTTTAGTTAGTTCATTACATCAGATGAGTTCAAAAGCAATGGTCCATGGACTTCCCAAATTGTCTAGTTCCTTGCCTATTTTCCCTGGTTGTCTTGCAAGAAAACAACACAAGGATCCATTTTAGGTGAGCACCTTCCATGCCAAGAAGCATTTGGAGGTAGTTCATACCGATCTGAATGGCCCATTACTGCTTCATTTTCAAGATACAAGTACTTCCAACTGTTCATGGATGACCACTCTCGCAAGATGTGGGTGTTTTTCCTGAAGAAGAAAAGTGAGGCTCTTCAAAATTTCTAGAATTTATATCATTGTGTTGTGAAAGAGACCTGGACAACCAGCTTCTTCTACTTCACTCAGTTGAGGGGGAATTCACATCAAAGAAGTTCTTGTCCTTCCCGAACCAACAACGCATTAATCGTAACCCGATCGCTTCTTTACTTCAGACTGAGAAAATGGCATTGTTGAGCATTGCAATCGAGACAGTGATGGAGATGGATCGCTGCATGGTAACAACATCAAAGATAGAGGAGTGTTATTAGGCTGATGCAATACAAACAACTCAGTATATCTTCTCAACAGGGCACCGAAAAAGATTCTACAAAATAAAATTCCATAATAAGTTATGGAGTGGTAGAAATCCATCAATTTCTCATTTACGAGTATTTGGTTGCACAACCTACATGCATGTCCTAGCTTAGAAGAGAAAGAAGGTTGAGCCAAAGATGCTCCTATGCATCCTACTTGGCTATAGCACTACCTTAAAGGCATATTGTCTCATGGATCCTGAGACAAAGAAAATATATGAGAGTTGAGACGTGGTTTGTGACGAGTCATCCTTTGACTTAGTAGTGACAACAGAAGAACCATTACCAACCACCTCTCATTGACTAGTCTCTGAATCAGATGATTAGCCAGAGGAGACTACTCAAAGAAAAGATGTGCTTTCGGAGAGCTATTTGTTGACCTTGGAGAACTAGATAATGTGACTCCACATCAATCCACATGGAAATGACACAATTCTTCTCAAAAGCAGCCAAGTTCTCATCCGAAGTGGGTACAAAACACCATCAAGGACTCACATTTGCAACAACTCCTAGATACATCATCGAGTCAAATCAATGAGTTAAAAAGAAATGAGGTAAAATTTGCATTCATGAGTTCACTAATTTATATCTCTCGAACTCGATGCAAATGGGTTTTCAAGACAACATATAAGGCGAGATGGATCCATTGACAAACACAAATCATGAATCATAGCAAAAGGATATGCTCAGAAAGAGGGCATCGACTATGAAGAAACATTTGCACCCATTGTGAAGATCAAGACCATCAAATTAGTTTGCACACTTGCATCACAAAAAGGATGGAGACTTCAGCATATGGACGTCAAGAGTGATTTCCTAAATGGTGATCTGAAAGAAGAAGTGTACATGACCCAACCTAAAGGATTTGAAGAGCATCCTAAGAAGCTATGTCATCTCATCAAATCACTGTATGGACTGAAACAAGATCCAAGGGCATGCTATATCAAGATCAATGATCACCTTTTATAGCAGGGGTTCACTCGTAGCCCTTTAGATTCCAATTTTTATATAGAGAAGGTAGGCAAAGAAATTTTCATTCTTATTCTGTATGTTGATGATCTTGTGATCACTGGCAGTTCAGAAGATCAGGTTGATATTGTTAAGAATGATCTCAAAAGAACCTTTGACATGACAGATTTGGGGCTACAACATTACTGTCTTGGCTTGGAGATATGGAAAATGGAGCATCACAATTTTGTCTCCTAGATAAAGTACGCCAAGACACTCCCAGAAAAATACAAAATGTATAACTGTAAACCTATATCCACTCCCATGGAGAAAGGCTTGCAAATTTAAAGATTCCAAGAGTCACCTCAAGTAGATGTTACTCTACAGAAATTTGTTGGAGGGCTCATCTATTTGACATATACCGTAATGCATCTATGCTATGTTATCAGCTATCTTTCCAAGTTCATGCAGGAGCCAAAGAAATGTCACTCGACTGTAGCAAATCATGTTTTGAGATATGTCTGAGGAATAACTGAATATGGTCTGGAATATAAGAAGAATGATCAATTCTTATTACAGGGATACGCCAACTCGGACCACGCCAGATCTATTAATGACAGGTAGTCAACCACATGATACATTTTTCATCTTGGATCTGGACCTATCTCGTGGATAAGTAAGAATCAAAATATTATTTCTATCTCATCCATAGAGGCAAAATATTGCACCACATGAGGAGCTGTGTGTGAAACGATATGGTTACGTCGCATTTTGGATGACCTGGGAATTCTTGAAAAATAGTCACCTATTCGTATTACGACAATTAGAGTGTGTTGAAGCTCGTGTAGAATCCAAAGTTTCATGAACGAACAAAGCATACTAAGACTGATTGTCATTTCATTCGAGAGAACGTCTTAAACCATAACATTCACTCCAAGATCTTGTCCTACTGTGGCTAATAAGTAGTGATATTCTCACCAAATCCCTTAGAAAAGTGAAATTTGAACTTTTTAGGGGTTACATTTGTAAGAATAATGTAATAAGGGGGGGAATGTTGGCATAATAATACGTAGCATATCTTCTATATAATTAGATTGTGTAGATTAGATAATATCACATTCTTCTCGGATAAGTTGTAACCCCCTCCTACTTTTATGGGGAATATTGTTAAGCCTCTCGGCTATATAATATGTATCGTGCTTCTAATTTTACATGAATGAATAAGAGATATCAAATCTCTATTTCCTCTCCATTCTTTTCTCCTCACAAACAGCTACCTATTAACGTTCTTTTGATAGATGAGACATATTATTGTAGATTTGTGTGAATTCAGTGTGAATTCAAGAGAATTTGTTGAGCACACCCAAACAAATCTGGGTATTATAGAGAGAGAGAGGTCACTTGTAATAAAATATGCGCAAGTAATTCTTGTTGGACGTAGCCCAAATTGGGTGAACCACATTAAATACTATCTCTATATTCTATTCTTTTATTTTCTACACTTTTATGTCGTATATGTAATATTTTCTACACTTTTATTTCAGATCTGTAATATTTTCTGCATAATAGTTTCTACTATTGTGATTCTGTGTGGGATTGTTCTGCATATTTTATTCCTTATTTCCTAACAAGATTACCACATTATTACAATCTATAATAACAATTTAAAGGCAAGAATTGGATTCTACAAACTTTTCCTTGGTGTTGTAGAGAAACAAAATTCTTCCCGGTACTCATCACTTGGCAGCTTTTGTTTTTGTTTTAAATTTGTGTGAGGGTGTGGTTGACTTTTTAGAGTTAGAATATTTTATTTACTCGCCTAAATTCAATCGCCAATTATGGGGTTCTCAACAAATGTAATTTGTTAGTAAAAGTGGGAGCGAGGGCTTGTAGTTGAAAAATATTAAACATTATTTTATACCTAGACTCTATTAGTGATGACTCAACATTATACATACTTTTTGCATTATTCGTAGCGTCTACACATAAAAAATACTAAACGTTAGTTTACATGGGAAAAATGAAAAATGACTTAGTGATGCCTTCACAATTGTATTGTCATCCCCACCATTTGGTTCGAAGTGCCAAATGAATGAAAATATTATTCCCTGGTATAAGTAATGGGGTATAATGATTTGTTAAAATTATAAAGTTATAATTGAGGTGTATTATTTAAAATCTTTTACTTAGATATTTTTGGGTAGAAATTTGAACATTTCAAAGTTTGGGTACACCATTTTATATCCATAAACTAGTTTATATGGAATCGCGTTGTATAAGATTCACAAGGTATTTTACAATTTAGAAAGTAGTGTATAACTATAATACAAAGTATGACTGCCATTGTTATTTGGGTTAGAAATGGAATTTTTATTGTTTTAGTATCTAAGGAAATTTTATATTTTTAATAGTAAAACTGAAATTGGTGTAGATCTTTTAGTGCATTACTGTTTTGTATTATATTTGGACTAAATTAAATTTAAAATATATTTTAAAACATCAATAATGGAAATATGACCTATTGACCCACTTAATTTGAACTTTAAATAGGTTTTGACATCATGAAAGACAAAGGCTAAATATAGTAAATAATACATTTTTACATGCTCATGTTTGATCTTAACTTATATAAGAGATGTAAAATTCTATACTAAGACTCAATTTGAGGTCAGTAAATACTTAAAATATTGTTGCACCAATAATTGATTCAATAAACAATAGTGTCATTTATTCTACTTTTCATACGTACACAAAACCATCTAAAGGACCAATTTTCATTTAATGTTTTTAGTCTAAAAACACATTTTTTGAGTTAAGGGAATAAAATCATAGTGTTATGTCACCAATAGGTCTATGAGATGTGTTAAAACCAAAAAACAAATAGTCCCACTCAAGTTTACTTAAAATAATATTTAAAATAGCAGTCTATGAAGTTTCTATAAATTTCATTGGATTTGTGTTGCTATTTTATTGAATTTACAATAGAATTTTGTATCCTATTGTTTTGGTTGAGTAATCAAAAATTACAAAATACATGGAGGCACAAAATTAACCTTATTTATTGTGCAAATTATACTCCATGTAGTTTTGATAACAGAGGGGACAAAATCATAATAAGTTAACAAGATAACTTATATCCTATAGTACCACTTATGATTACATCCATAAATAGCTCGTATCATTTAAGACCAACTCATATCAAGTACGCAAGGTATACTTATTATGTGGGACACCCTTGTAATGTCATAATGCTTCAAATACTACATACATGTTTTAATGAAATAGAAAACATTGTCACCTATAATCACCTAAATTTTGTCTTTTGTATTTGGTAGGTTCAATGCTAACACTCTTTGGCATACTTGTAAATATGACATTAAAACATTATTATTCTTCTACATTAATTTATGAAGGTAGGTTTTTTCAACCTTTTGAATCTTCTATTTAATGCAATCGTTTTAAGTATTTTATTCCTTAATAGAGTCCAATAACAAGATCTAAAAATTCAAGCAAATAATTATTTCAATGGATGCATCTGAAAGAATATTAATCATTGTTTCTATTTTTAAAACTTGAATAAATGCTAAAATTTGAATATGTATGATTCCTAAACATAATTTATTTCCATTAGTTTTAATATATATTATGCTTCTTACTTACATTTATTGTTCATAATTACATAGAAGGAGCCCAATCTAAACAAGAATGCTTTAGAAATAATAAAAATCATTCTACAAAGTTCATATTCTTGTTCCTTATATGTAGGTGTTGACAACCTTGTACACTATTGTCTTGCAATCGTGTCCAACTCTTTAATTATTTTCTAGGAGTCTTCAACAACTTATTTTCAAATTTTAACAAGTCATAATGTTGACCTAGACATGTTTCATGGGGTCATTTTGGAAGACAACTAATGACATGTCATAAATATACATATAACCATTCAAGTCATTTCTCTACCTCTTATCTCTCTTGAGAAAACTTATTACCTAATTTACTCCTTATGATCATTACATAAAAGGCATGGATAGTAAAATATTAATACAAAGAGGTGACGGTTGTAAAGTTTTAAGTGTCAATGTGTAAAGGAATAATTCAATATAGGTTCCACATCGTCACATGATTTTGCACACATTCACATAGGTGGGAGAATTAGCTGCTATTTGAACACTCTTAGATTTAGTTGTATGTAGAAATGAATCATTGATCATGTGGTGTGCTTAGGATAGTCCAATCCATATTTCTTACCTATATTTAATGTTTTCTATCAAGCATGGATTGTTCAAGTGTGTATGAAGGAGGTATGCAAATGAATTCATTATAGCACGTCAAAGTTTAAAAAACTTTCAAAGCAACATTATACATATATGTAAATGTTTCTAGCCAATTTGAGGTGAAACAAACCAAATAGAATCTAGGAGTGTTTACACCCTAATTAATTTAATGTTATGGATGTACACAATAATAAAGAGGATGTAGGGATTTGTAACATGGGACTATCCCGATAAATTAACTACCTATATTAACCATTCACAATTTTTATAATGCTTTTATAGTTGTAATGATTAATTAAACAATAACAAACTATTGAAATTACATAATAGAAGACTAAAACTTAGCCACACATCTCATAATAGAGAGGATATAGATGTGAAAGATGGTGAATGAAGAAAAGCATATAATAAAAATGGTTTAGTGTAAGGTATGCAGAGGTAAATTGAGCAATGGAAGGAACATACAACTAATGTGAAGTCCATAATTGAAATATATGGTCTTGATCGATATGTATTTGGTCCCGAACCCTTAAGAAGTATGTATTTTAGAACTTTTTAGTTTCTTGTGCTTTGATACAATTGACATTCGTTGTATTTTGATCTTTCTCTCATAACTTTGGGATGACCTCTAACCACCTACAATAAAGTGGAAACCCTAGAAACTTGCAGAACACTTCATTAGATAATTACCATATCAAAATGAGAAAACATGAGTGTGTGGTGAGGCTATACTACCCTTGGGATTGAAAATCCCAATTGCTTAACAAATCCAAGTGTTTTATTACATACCCTTGTTGTGGGATCAAGTAGCTTGTCGTTCTCCTAGGTTATTTTGTAAGTGTGAGTAAATAGCAAACCCTACGTGTGTCCTCTTGTCTCTTAACACCATGATAGTATGATAACTATATAATTTAACATATAACGATTTTAGTGGTATTGTGATGGTGTCTCGCATCAGCTATGTGACCTAACCCTTTGTTCCCTAAAACCATTAAGCAAATCTTAAAGTGAATTTTCTCTTCGTAAGGCATAGGTCCATGACTATTTCCCGCTTAGAAACATTGACCTAGTTGAGTGCTTAACATTTATCAGTAGGCACTATTCCAATAGATATGTATCTGATTTTGAAGATGTAGAAAACCCTTGAGTGATTATGGAATGATATTTGTAATATAATCTTGCTAGAGTGATAGGTGAGTTATAAACTACCAATGAAATTCTTATAGCCTTATATAGGTGTAATATTATAATAATTACAAACTTAAGGAGATGATAAGTTCCCACATTTTCTCTACTTCTCGACGGCTTGCAGCCAATCAAGGGCTACCACGTGGCATCATGAGGTGCCGACGGAGGCGTGAGTCTCTGTACCCTCTCACCCTTTGGGGGCGTTAAGTCATTTTTCTCCTAGCTGGCCCACCTTCCTTGTGTTGGCCTAGGAGATGCCACGTGTCCTTTACGGACTCACGGACACAAAGATAACTTTTCACCCATGCAGAAGATTTACAAACTCTCCCCTCCCACCCCGCCTTTCCTGGTTTTTCCCACACTATCTTAGGGAGTTCCATGTGTCCTTTGAGGACCCACGGGTTAAAAATGATTTTTTCCCCGTGGTGTAAAATTTTTTCCCAAGGTCTCCATGTGGCCCACCAACCTGCCTTTTGGGCAAATTTTCACCCCTGGGCCCACAGGCCCACTCTTTGGGGAAAATTTTCACTCCAAGGCCCACCGGCCCATAACTTGAAAAATATGAGGAGTTAGGAGGATTTCTTTATATCAATGGAAAGGTGAGAAAATTTCCTATCCAATGGAAGTGATTTAGGGAAATTTTGAAATCGTTAAGTATCAGAAAAATTAAGTTGAAAATTTAAGCTTGTTAGAGAATGGGTATGGTGAGGAATTTTTCCTCTAAACCTAATTGAAACTTCTAACCCTAAATTTTGGACCTTGTGACCTCTAATAATTATTAATAAAATAAAAGTATACTCTAGTAGATTAGAATTGTTTGAACCTGTTAGTGACAACTATTGCCTTGTAACATGGTTGTAGATTCTTTTAATCAAAAAAAATATTCCATAATTTTCCTAACTAATCCTAGGTTGTTCTTGGGTCTCTAGTGGGTTATTTTAATGGGCGTTACACTTGGTATCAGAGTAGTGGTTCAAAATATTGGACCATTGGGCACACTAGAAAACTAGAGACATGAAACTTAAACCTAGCACACTTTTAAATCTAGAACACAACTTAGTTGGAAATTACATATTTTTAGTAAACATGGAAATTGAATAAAACTTAGAAAAATGAACTAACTCTCACCTTAGTCTATGCAAAGGGTGCGATGGGATGAGAGATCTTTTCACATAGACTGGACTTACCACCACCGGATCATGCTTGTAGTAGCCATCCTACCCTAGATTTTACAGACTCTTCAGGATGTTAATGCCGCTCTACGTGGAGGATTTGTAGGAAGACGTGTAACCGGACATGATATAGTCCCTTCCATGAAGGGTCAGGTATCTCCTCAACCCAACAAGGAGCGTAGAGGAGAGAACTCCCATACGAAATAGCCGGGCGAGTCACCACAGAGGGGACCAGGTGACCGAGTTTCGAGCATAGAGAGAGGTCTCGAGCCCTACGCTTACATATGAGCATGCACAGAGACATAGCGCCATTAGACCACAAATCAAGATCACATCAGGGAGATCCTAAAGCTTTTACCATCACATTATTCTAGCGACATAGGTGGATTTTAGGAAGAGGCCTAGTTGGTGAGCTTGAGTGGATGCTTCAAGCTCTGTCCTTGTTCTAGCAACATAAGAGCTCGTGTTATGATCCATCTACTGAGGGATGGAGCTTGTGTCCAGTAGACAACATTGGAGCGAAGCTCCATGTTGATTCTGAGATAGTTACCTGGGAGCTCTTTGAGAAGTGTTTCAGGAACATATATTTTTCATGGAGATTCATACAATAGTTAATAGATGAGTTTCATGACCTTCGACAGGCATCACTTATAGTGGCTGAGTATGAGAGTAGATTTCTAGATCTACTCTAGTATGTTGGTTACATGCAAGATGAGTAGGTGCCGATTCACAGTTCATTCGGCACCCGACTCTAGACATTTGAGGTGCAATGTGGATCCATTGTCCATAGACATTAGCTGAGGTCGTCGAGAAGGCCTTTATAGTAGAGGAGACTCAGGGAAAGACCTAGCAGAGGCTAGAGACTCGATTCAAGCCACATACAACAGATGCACGCTAACATATTGAGGGGGTCGGGTACCCCTTCCTCATTGTGGACAGGTTCAACACAGTCATCCTTTAGACCACAATAGTAGTAGCAATCATGCCCACCTTATAGACCTTGACAAAGATATGATGCACAAAGAGGAAGGAGTATGGAGCCTCCTCCTGTGGGGTCCCATCGGGACACAGGGTACCCAGAGAGATCACTCAGGAGGAGCTCGCTAAAAGAGACCTCGAGACCACATCCGCATCATCGATCCTCACCACAAACCTCTAAAGTACCGACTGGAATTGCTACATAGGGGAGAGGATCATGAGGGTGTTTTGGTTATGGTGTTACTAGGGCATTTTTGGAGAGATTGCCCACATAACCCTAATAACAAGGGTAAGACACAGATCTCATAACCTACTATTGGTGATATGGGGCATAGTCATAGGATGTATGCAGCTGGTTGAGAACCATCAAGCAGAGCATTAGAGTACAATTATTAAGACTGCAAGTAGCATTAGTGGTATTCCTACCTCCATCTTGTTTGATTCTAGTTCTTATGATTCTTTTATTGCACCATCTTTAGTAGAGTAATGCAAGCTGGTGGTAGTTAGGTAGGGTCATAGTTGGGATGTTGAGATGGCTTCTACATCCAAGATCTATGTAGACTCCTTAGTTAAGGAGTGAGTATGTGATTTGGGACCTTTCACCATTACCTAAGATCTTTGTATCCTTCCTTTGGGCTCTTACGGAGTCATCTTGGGTATGGATTGGTTGTCTGCACACAAGGCCAGAGTGGATTGTTACCACAAGATTATATCTTTCTTAGTTGATTTGGGAGTTGAGTCGGTGATTTCAAGGGTCGAGACCCGTTTCTATTCGCACCATCTATGTTATGTAGCTTAAGGGATGTGTGCGATGGGGTTGCTAGATGTATGTTGTTACATCGGTGACTGATCAGAGGATGGATCTAGTGGACAATTGCTAGATGATCACCCCAATTTGAGAGATTTTGTAGATGTCTTTCTGTGAGATCTATCGGGGTTACCACCCCCACATGAGATTGATTTTCATATATATCTAGTTCTGGAGAAGAGCCTATCTCACGAAGCACCTTATCGGATGACCACGCCAGAGCTCTATAAACTCAAGTTATAGCTTGAGGGCCTTTTGGAGAAAGGCCTTATCCGTCCTAGTGTATCCCCTTGGGGTGCACCAGTGATCTTTGTGAAGAAGAAGAATGAAACCTTGCGGTTGTGTATTGATTACCACCATCTAAACAAAGTAACGACTAAGAATCATTATCCCCTACCATGCATTGATGATTTGTTTGATCAAATGAAGGGAGCCACATTTTTCTCTAAGATTGATCTTAAGTCGCTATCATCGATTGACGATTACGGAGGTAGATATTCATAAGACCACTTTTCATACGAGATATGGACACTATGAGTACACAAAGGTGGTGCCCGTTGGTTTTACTAATGCCCTTGCAGGTGTTTATGAGTTTGATGAATTGGGTATTCGGGACCTTCTTAGATTATGACATTTTGATTTACTCACATATGCATGAGGAGCATGAGGGGACCTTAGCTAGGTTCTTCAATGTCTTCGGGACCAGCAACTTTACAGGGAACTTGGAGAAGTGTGCATTCTTTCAGATGGAGGTGCAATATTTGGTTCATATCATTTAGGGGAAGGTATCGTCATCGATCCTTCTAAGATTAGAGCCATTCTGGATTGGTCAGCACCTACTACAGTGACTAAGGTGTGTAGCTTCATGGGATTAGCAGGGTACTACCAGAGATTTGTTCAAGACTTATCTCGAATTGTGCACCCTATCACTTCCCTTTAGAGGAAAGGGAATAAGTTTGTTTGGTCATACATATGTGAGAAAGCCTTCAGGACACTAAAGGAGTGTCTCACTACAACACCTATTCTTGTAGTGTTGGATCCACACGGTGAGTTTTTGTTTGCACGAATGCTTTGTTAGTAGGGCTTGGAGGTGTGTTGATGTAGGAGGGAGGCTTTTGAGTCTCGCAAACTCAAATATTACAAGATTAATTATCCGACTCATGATCTTGAGTTTGTAACATTTTGCATGCCTTGGTTCGATGGAGACACTTTCTTCATGGTTGGAGATTCACACTCAGGACAGATCACCTGAGTCTTCACCATCTCTTCATGCAGCCCAATCTCAAAGCTCATCAGCGGTGTTGGATGGAGTTGCTTTGTGAGTATGATATGGAGATAGAGCATGTGAAATGGAAGGATAATGTGGTGGCAAATGATCTCAGTAGACAGAAGACATGTGGCTATGGCCACCTTAGTGAGCACAAATTTATAGAGCGGGATTTTTCAATAGCTTCCTCTTGAGAGCTTCTACATTGTAGTTCGAGCAGAGATCGAGTCTTAGAGACCCTCAAGGGGAAGTATGTGAATATAGACATATGTGTGTGTGTCTGTGTGTGTGTGTGTGTGTGTATTTGTATACATATAATATTATTTATTATGTTTTTTTTTTTAAATTTCATTGATTAAAACCTAAAAATACAAATGAATAATGTGGTATATATATATATATATATAATACAACTTGAAAAGCCCAGGCTACGGGTTTGAATTTGCACACAAGCCATTGTAGGAGAAAATGCGAAGGGTTTGTTTTGCTACGGTAGTTTAAAAGTATATGTGGCAATGTTTGTGGTTGGGGGAGGGTTGCCAACCCCACCCCCATCCCATTTGTTAATGGGGTGGGGGTGGAGTTAGCGACCTCCCCAACCCCTTCTACACCTAAGCCTACGCGGCCCCTCTAAAAAAATTGTGATTTCCTTTCATTTATAAAATTTTTAATATGTATAACATATATATATATATAAGATGATTTATTTCTTGTTTTTATAAATACTACTAAATTTTATTTAGCAATAATAACTTAATATTATTAATATTTTAATATTAACAATATTTTAATTTTATTTTTATATACTACTATCAAGGTAATAAAATTCATACTATTATTTGGGGTAGCTAAATTTTGTTTCCTACTTAAGGTACTCCTTGTGAAAATTTGCTAATATAAAGGTAAGATGTTTTAAATAAGCCAAATCAATTTTCACAATTTAGTATATCAAGTTGGAATGAGTTTAAAGGAAATTCCACAATGGCTTACTAATTATTTTACACATTCTAAGGGGACTAAGGCCTAAGTTGCAATGAAACACCTCTTTCCCTTACTAGTATTAAGAATTTCTATATTTTTGTAAATCAAACAAGTAACAATTTAAAATTTAAGTTCTTTCCATCCACTTGAAATAAAGTTTAACTTTCCTACAAAAATGCAAGAAAATGCAAGAAGATAGTCTAACTTCTTCCTCTACATGCCTCTCAAGTAACACAATGAGATGTAATATTTCTTCAAGCAATTTTCCAACATTCCACAAGGGATTTTCCAACAATATTTTCAATAATACATTTAAAAAAAATCAACACCCTTTTGTGGGAATAAATCAACTATAATGGAATAAGATATTTCCTTTTATAAGCTTCTTTTCTACTTCAACAAAACTATCTTGACAAAAAAAACAAATCTTTCTTTCCCTTTTCACATACATTACAGCTTTAATATCAAAAATCCAAACAACTTTTCTTCACAAGATTATTACAAGGTCCTCTAGTAAAAGTGGGAAATAATACAAGAATGTAAGCTAAATGAAATACAAGGTTACAAGTTTCTCCACCCTAAGTGTGAATAAAAAAAAGGCTTTTCACAAGAATGAATTTCTTAAGGATTCCAACAAAATCTCCAAGCTTCACAACACCAACAAGAGAGCTCCTTCATGATTTTCTTGATCCACAACAAAATGGGGGAGAGGCAACACTCTCCACCCAACCAAAATATCCAATGAGGGGAGAAGCCATCCTCCTCATTGGCCCCTGAGCCCCAACCACATTACAATGAGAGGTGATTCCAACACATGGCAACAACAAACTTCCACATCAAAACCAATTATTTCACAACCATTCCAAATGCACATTAAACTCAAACTACAAACACAAGGAGGAGAAACAACAAAGTATACAAGGCTTATAAATGAAGAGACAAAGGAGCAAGAACCTATGGGGAGGCCACTTATGACTCCCAATAGGAAATGGGTGCCCACCTTAAAACCTCATTTACATATCTCAAATCCCCTACATACTATTATTCCTCCCTCAAGTACCTCTTGTGCCTCCCACATACTCTTATGCCTCCCTCATTCTATTATACCTCCCTCATACAAAAACAAGTAAGAAATGAAAGCATTCCTTGTCCAAGGTGGGGCACGAACCCAAACTCCCTCCAAAACATTAAATAACTCTTATGACTCCATACATGAAATCTCCCTATAGTCCCCTCCTACACCACACCTAGGAAATCTACCCAAGCACCCAACAAGAATTCCAACTCTCAACAAAAACAAGCACACAAACATAAAATAAAGGAATAACATAAGCAAAAGTAAATCTCCTACCTTTCCATAGTAGAGCTTGTTACAAGAGTAAAACTCCAAGATCCTTCAAACCCAAGCAATCACCAAAAGCTTCAACAAATCCACAAGCATTCTAAAATCCTTTAACTCCCAAAAATGCAAGAGCACAAGGAAATGAAGTAACCCCCAAACAAGAAAAATAACTTGAATAAATAAAAAAGGGAGAGAGGAGGATGATGTGGCTCCAAGTAGGTTACCACCTCATTTCCTCTCCACTCCACATCACCCTAGTCAACTCCATACTCCAAAGCATAATTAATAAGTGGTTGAATAAATGACATTTTACTTACACACACAATCTAAGCTCACACCCCTTAAGGACTAAAATAAATACATGTAAGAAAGTGCAATAAAAACTTACAATTTGTCTTCCCAAAACACATAATGGGGTCTAATTTTGACCCCCCAACCCATAGGTAGGGTGTAGTGACCACTTCCCTTTGACACCTTTTGATATTGATCTTAATAATGTTGATTACATTATGGACATCTTTATGGTTTTGATTTAGTATGATGTTAGATATTGGACCATGGATTATTGTTGATCTTGATTTAGTTATGATGCATGATGATTATTAGAGACACTTCATATGTGGATGATGATATACTATTTGACATGGATATATTATGAATGTTGTTCGGACATATGATTTTTGGATATTGTGAGTAGACCTAGAAAATAGACATTATATGATGATGATATAGTTGTTGATATAAATTGTAATTGATATTGTTGATTGACTTGATGTTGTTGTGATTCATATGTATAGATGATTTTTGATTATATTTATATCATGTTGGATGTTCTGATATGGCCACGAGGCCAAAGGAGGTATTTGTGTTTTGTAGGTTAAACTATCACAACAAACATCGGGGGATTGGAGACCAACCACATTGGAATTCTAGATGAATTCAACAAGGTCACCATGGCAACTGTATTTGTTGTGTGTGTTGTATTTTGTTAGGGATTCCCATGGGGGGGATTACCTTTGAATGTGACCAAGGGGTTATGTGTATTTTATTAATGTGGTTCCTTTTTATTATTGTTTGCATGTGTTTATTTTGTGATGCATTTACCCCTTTCATTATTCTTTTAATTGTGGAGAATTAATGTGAGTAATCATATTGTTAAAATAAATAAATTAATCAAATTTGGGATATAAGAAAATAATTATAGAAGTTGTTGGATCTTGTATTAAATGTGGTAAGTGATGTGTAAGAATGTGTAAGAGTTATGTAAGTCAGATTTTGGAGTATGAAACACTCCACCACCTTGGAAATCCAAATTTTTCCTTGGAGGCTAATTTTGGAGGCTTGTGGGACAAGTTATACTTGTCCCATACCTCTTAAATTTGCATACCAACCTTACCTATGGTTGGAGGGTTGAATTTAGACCTTATTTATGCATTTTGAAATGACTAATTGTAAGTTTTAATTGCACTCTTCTTACATTTTATTAAATTCAGTCCTTATGGGGTGTGGGCTTTTTGGAGTGTGTAAGTTAATTGTCATATTATCCACTAACCTCTTTATTGTGCATTGGAGAATGAATTTGACATTTGTGTTGGATTTGAGGATGTGTGATGTGGCATCCTACATGGATCCACTTCATCCTCTTATCTTCCCTCTTCTATAAAATTACAACTCTTTGCTTTGTTTTGGGTTGTTGAACTTTTGCATACTTCCTTTTGGGTGAACTTTTACTGTGTGGAGCTCTTTCTTTTAGAAGGAGATTGGAGACCCTGGCATGCTTGTTAGTTGTTGATTTTGGACTATATTTTGGCATTGAAAAGCTTGTTCTTTTGAACTTAGACAACTCCATCATGGAGAGGTAAGAGATTGGCTCTTGAAATACTCATTTTCTTTATGAATGTACATGTTATTGTGTGAATGTTTTAGCATGTTTGTGGGTTGTTTGGGTAGACTGCCTAGGAATGGTGTAGGAGAAGACTATGGGGTACTCTTGAGGGAGGCATAAGTGTTTTGGGGAGGTATAAGTGTGGAGGGAGTTGGGATTGGGTTCCACCTTGTAAAAATAAATATCTTGCATTTCTTTACTCATTATGGGGTGCCATAAGAGGTTGGGGAGGCATAAGGAAATGTGAGGAATAAGGGGTACTTGGGGGAGGCATAAGGGCATGATATGGTTTGAAATTATGTGTGTTTGTGTGTGTATGTTTGTTTGTGTGTGTGGGGTTGATCTCGGTGGTGATACCCATTTCCCCTTTGGGAGGAATAAGTAGCATCCCCCAAAGTTTCTTGCTCCTTTAGCTTTCTTGGTGAAGCCTTAGTATTGCTTGTCATGTGTTATTGTAGTTGTAAAAACTACATTTTATTTTGGACTGTGTTTTATTGTGAAAATGCGTTGTGTATGTTTTGTGGAAGCTGTTGTTGCCATGAGTTGAATCACATCTTCTATTACTTCATGGTTGGGGCTCAGGGGCCAATGAAGAAGGATGGCTTCTCCTTTTATTGGATGTCTTGGTTGGGTGGAGAGCGTTGCCTTTCCCTGCCTTTGTTGTGATCAAAATTGGATGAATAAGAAGAATGCATGTTGTTGTTCGAGCCGAGAAAAGATAGTTTGACAGATAAATTCCTTGTGATATGAAATCTCATTGTAACCCTTCCCACTTTGAATTAGATGATCTATATATTATTTTAATGGAAAGATACTTTGTATTGAGCTATGAAAGTTGTAAATTTGAAATGTGAAAGATATATATATATATATATATATATACTGCTTTTTCATTTCAAAGAAAGAAATTGAAATCTGTTATTTGCATTCTAGAAATTGAAAGATGTAAAGTTGTATATTTGAAATCAATAAAATATTGCACTACCTTTATCAATTTACATTTTTGTATTGAAATTGATTGTCAAATTGTGATTTGAAATCTCTGTTTAGAATATTGAAATAGGAATAAGTATGAAGGAAATATATGTAACTCTGTTCTTTTAGAATATGTTAAAATTGGAAATAAGAATTTACATTTTAGATATTAAATGGTTTGTTTGAATCAACTAAATGTACTAGACTATAAGGGTAGTGAATTTTCCATACTTTGAAGATGGAAAATGATAAATAGATCGATATAAATTGACCTCTGTTTTGATTTTTTAAACTCGGCAAATACTTCCTCTAAAATGCACATTTGAACTTGTAAACAATAAATAACATAGAAAATTTAAAATCTAACATGTTATGATATAAATGAACTCAATTGGACTAAAACACTTAAGAAAGAATCCTTCAAACATTGCAAAATCAGGCCCAAACCTTTTACAGTTATTTTGTTGTCTAAAGTTGTAAAAATTTGGATTCGAAATCAGTCAAGAAAAATTTCGTTCAAAGACATCCTAAAATTATTCTTAGAACAATCCTCCATGTTCATTTAACATGTTAAAGGAGGAAGAATGACAAAAATGAACAAAAATTATAAGTTAAAATTTACCAGTTTGCTTTTAAAAATCCTGCAGGCCATTTTCTTAAAATTTACCTCTTAATCTTTATCAAAACCAAAAATTAATGAGATCTGTGGAAAGAGGACGCCGAGAGCTTTCCGAGAAATTCCTCGTTTTCTCAAACCCGAGCTCTCTATCAAAAGTTATGGCCTTTTGAAGTTTTACTTCATTTTGGCTTTAAACATTAATCTAATGACAAAAATAAATTTTGGAAAAATTTCCCCATGGACCTGCCGCCCATTTTTACCTTTATCACTTTTCGCGGGCTGAAAATTCGAACTTAAATTTTAAAAAAAAAAATTGAAAATTTTCAAAATTTTCTCTGCCACCCCACCGTCCCGTGAGCCAATCGAGGCTGCCATGTGGCACCATGAGAGGTGCCAAAGAGTGGACAGACCTCCTTTTAAGTTAATGCTTTCAAAAAAATTGGGAAAATTTTCTAATTTTTCCCCACCGGACCGCAACCAATCAAGTGATGCCACGTGTCATCATTAGGCATCGGTGTGGGAATGGGTTCCGCTTTTGTCCTTCACGCCTCGAAATTTTTGGAAAAGTTTCCACATTTTCTCTGTTGTTCTATCGGCCCGCAGCCTAATCGGGGCTACCACGTGGCATCACAAGGTGTTGGCAAAGGCGCGGGTCTCTGTACCCTCTTAGCCCTTTGGAGCATTAAGCCATTTTTCTCCTCTCCACCTCGCCTTCCCGTGTTCGTCTAGGAGACACCATGTGTACTTTATGGACTCATGGTAGCGCGGGCACAAAGATAACTTTTCACCCCATGCAGGGAGGATTTGCAAATTGTCCCCCACCGTCCCACCTTTCCTCATTTTTCCACGCACTATCTTAGGGAGTGTCACGTGTCCTTTGTGGACCCACGGGTGCAAAATTGATTTTTTCCCCACGTGGTAAAATATTTTCCCAAGGTCTCCCCGCGGCCCTCCAACCCACCCTTCGAGAAAATTTTCACCCCTAGGCCCGCAAGCCCGCTCTTGGGGGAAAATTTCCACTCTAAGGCCCACTGGCCCATAACTTGAAAAATATGAGGAATTAGGAGGACTTATTTTTATCAATAGAAAGGTGAGGAAATTTCCTATCCAAAGGGAGTGATTTAGGGAAATTTTGAATGCATTAAGTATGAGAAAAATCAAGTTGAAACTTTAAGCCTGCTAGAGAATGGGTATGGTGAGGAATTTTTCCTCTGAACCTAATTGAAACATCTAACCCTAAATTTCAGACCTTGTGACTTCTAATAAATTTTAATAAAATAAAAGTATACTCTAGTAGATTAGAATTGTTCTAGAACCTGTTAGTGACAATTGTTGCCTTGTAACATGGTTGTAGATTCTTTTAATAAAAAAAATTATTCCATAATTTTCCTAACTAATCCTAGGTTGTTCTTGGGTCTCTAGTGGGTTGTTTTAACGGGTGTTACACTTGGTATCAGAGTAGTGGTTCAAAATATTGGACCATTGGGCACACTAGAAAACTGGAGACATGAAACTTAAACCTAGCACACTTTTAAATCTAGAACACAATTTAGTTAGAAATTACATATTTTTAGTAAACATGGAAATTGAATAAAACTTAGAAAAATGAACTAACTCTCGCCTTGGTCTATGCAGGGGGCGCAAACGGGATGAGGGGTCTTTTCACATAGACCTAGAATTACCACCACCGATAATGTTATAAAGCAGCCATCCTACCCCATATTTTGCACTCTTCGAATGTTAATGCCGCCTCTCACGCAGAGGATCAAGTAGGAGGACGTTCCACTAGACATGACAGAGTCCCTTCCATGGATGGTTAGATATCTCCTCAACCCAACAAGGAGCATAGAGAGAGGTCTCGAGATCCCTACACTTAGGGATGAGCATGCACAGAGACATAGAGGTTGTCAAACCACAAATGTAGATCACATCAGGGAGATCCTAAAGCTTTGACCATCACATAATTCTGGCAACATAGGTGGATTTTAGGCAGAGGCCTGGTTGGTGAGCTTGAGCGGATGCTTCAAGCTTTGTCCTTGTTCTAGCAACATAAGAGCTCATGTTACGATCCATCTACTGATGGATGGAGATGGTGTCTGGTGGAGGACAAGATCGAAGCTCCATGTTGATTCTGAGATAGTTACCTAGGAGCTCTTTGAGGAGCATTTCAGGAACAAATATTTTCACGGAGGTTCATACAACAGTGGATAGATGAGTTTCATGACCTCCGATAGGCATCACTTACAAGTGGTTGAGTATGAGAGTAGATTTCTGGATCTACTCCAGTATGTTGGTTACATGTAGGATGAGTAGGTGCAGATTCACAGTTCATCCGGGGCCTGAATCTAGACATTGGAGGTGCAGTGCAGATCCATTGTCCACAGACATTAGCTGAGGTCATCGAGAAGGCCTATATAGTAGAGGAGACTCAGGGAAAGACCAAGAAGGCTAGATACTGAGTCCAAAGCCACATACAATAGATGTAGGATAGTAGATTTAGGGGGTTAGTACCCCTTCCTCATGGTGGACAGCGTTTGGGATAGTCATCCTTTAGATCGCAGTAGCAGCAATAGTCCCACCCACCTTATATACCTCCACATATATTTGATGCATGGAGAGGATGGAGTATGGTGCCTCCTCCTAGGGATCCCATCAGAACATAGGATGCCCATAGAGCTCACTCAGCAGGAGCTCGCCAAAGAAAGAACTCAAGATACCACAACTGGATCATTACGATCCATGCCACATACCTCTAGAGTACCGACTAGACCTGCTACATAAGGGAGAGGATCAAGAGGGTGTTTTGGTTGTGGTGTTACTAGGAATTTTTTGAGATATTGCTCAAAGAACCCTAATAACAAGGATAAGACACGTGATCTCGAGCCTAGTGTTGGTGATATGGGCTGCAGATCATAGGATGTATGCAATAGTCAGGTCATGAACCGTCGGAAGAGCATCAGAGTAGAGTTATTGAGACTGCATGTAGCATTGGTGGTATTCCTACCTCCATATTTTTTGATTATGGTTCTTCTGATTCTTTCATTGCACCATCTTTAGTAGAGTGATGTAGGTTGGTGGCAGTTAGGCAGGGTCATAGTTGGGATGTTGAGATGGCTTCGCAACCAAGATCTCTATGGACTCGCTTAAGGAGTGTGTAGTGGATTTGGGACCTTTAACCACTACCTCGATCTTTGTATCCTTCCTTTGGGCTCTTATGGAGTCATCTTGGGTATGGAGTGGTTGTCTACACATAAGGCTAGAGTGGATTGTTACTACAAGATTATATCTTGTGTAGATGATTTTGGAGTTAAGTCGGTGATTTCAGGGGTTAGGAGACACGTTTCTATTCGCACCATCTCTACTATGCAGCTTAAGTGATGTGTGTGATGGGGTTACCAAATGTATACTCTAGTGGACCATCTCTAGATCATCACCCCATTTAGAGAGAGTTTTTATATGTCTTTCCTGGGAGCTACCGGTTACCACCCCCACGTGAGATTGATTTTCATATAGATCTGGTTCCTGGAGCAAATCCTATCTCACGAGCACCTTATCAGATGACCACCCTAGAAATTTGTGAGCTCAAGTTGCATCTGGAGGGCCTTTGGGAGAAATTCCTTATCCGTCCTAGTGTATCCCCTTGGGGTGCACCGGTTATCTTTGTGAAGAAGAAGGATGGAACCTTACAGCTTGTGTATTGATTACTACCAAATTGAAAAAAGTAACGATCAAGAATCATTATCCCCTTCCACGCATTGATGATTTGTTTGATCAAATGAAGGGAGCCATGGTTTTCTCTAAGATTGATCTTAAGTTAGGCTATCATCAGTTGAGGATTATAGAGGTAGATATTCATAAGACCACTTTTTGTACGAGATATGGGCACTATGAGTTCACAGTGGTGCCTTTTGGTTTAACTAATGCCCCCGAAGTGTTTATGAGTTTGATGAATGGGGTATTCAAGACCTTCTTAGATCACTTTGTGATCATCTTCCTTGATGAAATTTTGATTTACTCTCATACGTGTGAGGAGCACGAGGAACACCTTCACCAAGTTCTTCAGTGTCTTCGAGAGTAGCAGCTTTGCGTGAACTTGGAGAAGTGTGCATTCTTTCAGACAGAGGTGTAGTATTTGGGTCATATCATTTCAGGGGAAGGTATCACTATCAATCCTTCCAAGATTAGAGCCATTATGGATTAACCAACACCCACTACTGTGACTAAGGTGCGTAGATTCATGGGATTAATAGGGTACTACCTGATATTTGTTTAGGACTTCTCTTGGATTATGCACTTATCAATTCCCTTCAGGGGAAGGGAAGAAGTTTATTTGGTCGGACAGATGTGAGCAAGCCTTCAAGACACCGAAGTAGTGTCTCACTACAACACCTATTATTACAAAGGTGTTGGATCCATAGGGTGAGTTTTTCGCTTACACAGATGCTTCGTTAGCGGGGCTTGGAGGTGTGTTGATGTGGGAGGGCAGAGTAGTGGCTTTTGAGTCTCACAAACTCAAAGATTACACCTTGGTTTGATGGAGACACTTTATTTTTAGTCAAAGATTAACACTCGGGAGACAGATCACCTAATTCTTCACCATGTTTTCACGTATCCCAATCTCAACACTCGTCGGTGAGCACATATTTATGGAGCAAGATTCTTTAGTAGCTTCCTCTTGACAGCTTCTACATTATAGTTCGAGCAGAGATCATGTCTCGTAGACCCCTTGAGGGGAATTTTGATAGTTTTTCTTTAGAGGAAGATGGTCTTCTCAGCACATAGGTTGAATTTATGTTCCCAAAGATGGAGGCTTGAGGTAGTACATCTTGACAGAGGCATAATGTGCACCCTATTCAGCCCATCCTAGGGTGAAGAAGATGCGCAATACCTTGTGACAGCTATATCATTGGAGAGGACTTCATGGAGACATGGCCTAGCTCATGTCACGATGTTTAGAGTGATAGAGAGTAAGTAAGGTCGAGCATCAACATCCAGTTGGCCTTATTTTTTCTCATGCTATACTAGAATGGAAGTGGGATGCCATTTCCATGGAATTCATTATTGGGCTACCAATATCAAAATATCACCACAACGCCATCATTGTCACAGTTGATAAATTCACAAAAGTGGCTCACTTTTCTCCGATGAAGACCACTTATATAGCTAGAGCAGTGAAACGGGTATATTTGGATGAGATTGTCAGGTTACATGGGATTCCATGGAAGATCATTAGTGATTGTGATCCTTTGTACACTTCACATTTTTGGACTACCGTGCAAAAGATTCCCTTGGGACGAAGATCAATTTTAGCACAACGTATCACCCTAAAACAGATGGACAAACTGAGTGGGTGAATCAGATTTGAGACGAAATGCTCATGATGTATGTGATGGATCAGCAATCTAAATGGGAGGAGTACCTGTACTTAGTGGAGTTTTCCTACAATAATAGTTTTTAGAGTTCTATAGGCATGGATCTTTTTCAAGCTTTGTATGGTAGAGAGTGTAGGACACCTCTTAGTTGGGACAGGCTAGAGGACAGGGTTTCTCTTGGACCATCTTTGTTGCAAGATAGGGAGCAACAGTGGTATTGATCGAGATAGAGTCTATAGGAGGCATAGGACAGGTAGAAGAAGTATGCAGATCAGCATAGGACCAACCATAGTTTTGATGTGGGCATGAAGGTGTTCCTTCATGTTAGGCCACATAAGAGCCCTATCCATTATGGAAAAGGTTCTAAGTTATCTCCTAGATTCGTGGGTCCTTTTGAGATCTTGAAGTGTATTGGCCCTTTGGCCTACCATCTAGCATTGCCACCCAGCTTGTCTCGCATACATTATGTGTTTCATGTTTATGTTCTTAAGAGATATGTTGCAAATCCTTATCATGTGTTAGATTCAACATCATTATAGGTGTAGGATCAAAGGGGCAGGTGATGGTGGATCTCGTTCACATCTTAGATCGGAGGACCCTAGGCCTTTAAGGAAGAGAGGTTGATCGTTTGGGTGTAATGGGACAAATATGATGAGATCGCATCTACATGGGAGGATCCCACTTAATTACGAGTTCGGTTTCCACAATTTTTCCAAAGGTGACTTCTAGCGGAAGTTGAGTCTAAGAGGAGGGCGATGTAGTGTCCACTTCCCTTTGACACCTTTTGATACGATCTTGATATCATTGATTACATAATGGACATTATTATGGTTTTGATTTAGTATGATGTTAGATGTTGGACCATGGATTATTGTTGATCTTGATTTAGTTATGATGCATGATGATTATTAGAAACACTTCATATGTGGATGATGATATACTTTTTGACATCGATATATTATGAATATTGCTTGGACATATGATGTTTGAATATTGTGAGTAGACCTAGAGAATGGACATTATATGATGATGATATAGTTGTTGATATAAATTGTAAGTGATATTGTTGATTGCCTTGATGTTGTTGTGATTCATATGCATACATGATTTTGTGTTTATATTTATATCATGTTGGATGTTATGATATGGACACGAGGTTGAAGGAGTTATTTGTGTTTTACAGTTAAACTATCACAACAAACATCGGGATTAGAGACTAACCAGCATTAGAATTCTGGATGAATTCAACAAGGTCAAGCATGGCAATTGTATTTTTGTGTGTGTTTATTTTGTTAGGGATTCCCATGGGGGATTATGTTTGAATGTGACGAAGGGGTTATGTGTGTTTTATTAATGTGGTACCTTTTTTATTATTATTTGCATTTTTTTTTTTTTTAATGCATTTACTCCCTTTTATTATTATTTTAACTATAGAGAATTAATGTGAGTGATCATATTGTTAAAATAAATTAATTAATCAAATTTTGGATATAAGAAAATAATTATAGAATTTGTTGGCTCTTGTATTAAATGTGGTAAGTGATGTGTAAGAATGTGTAAGAGTTATGTAAGTCGATTTAGGAGTATGAAACACTCCATCACCTTGGAAATCCAAATTTTTCTTTGGAGGCTGATTTTGGTGGCTTGTGGGACAAGTTATACTTGTCCCACACCTCTTAAAATTGCATACCAACCTTACCTATGGTTGGAGGGTTGAATTTAGACCTTATTTATGCATTTTGAAATGACTAATTGTAAGTTTTAATTTCACTCTTCTTACATTTTATTAAATTCAGTCCTTATGGGGTGTGGGCTTTTTGGAGTGTGTAAGTTAATTGTCATATTATCCACACACCTCTTTATTGTGCATTGGAGAATGAATTTGACTTTTGTGTTGGAGTTAAGAATGTCCATGTGGCAGCCTACATGGATCCACTTCATCCTTTTCTCTTCCCTCTTCTATAAAATTGGAACTCTTTTCTTTTTTTTGGGTTTTTGAACTTTTTACATACTTCCTTTTGGGAAACGTTTTGCTATGTGGAGCTCTTGCTTTTGGAAGGAGATTGGAGACCCTTGCATGCTTGTTGGTTGTTGATTTTGGACTATATTTTGGCATTGGAAAGCTTGTTGTTTTGGAACTTAGACAACTCCATCATGGAGAGGTAAGAGCTTGGCTCTTGAAATACTCCTTTTCTTTATGAATGTACATGTTATTGTGTGAATGTTTTAGCATGTTTGTGGGCTGTTTGGGTAGAATGCCTAGGAATGGTGTAGGAGAAGACTATGGGGTACTCTTGAGGGAGGCATAAGTGTTTTGGGGAGGTATAAGTGTGGAGGGAGTTGGGATTGGGTTCCACCTTGTAAAAAGAAATAGCTTGCATTTCTTTACTCATTATGGGGTGCCATAAGAGGTTGGGGAGGCATAAGGAAATGTGAGGAATAAGGGGTACTTGGGGAGGCATAAGGGCATGACATGGTTTGAAATTATATATATATATATATATATATATATATATATATATATATATATATATAAAGGGTACTTGGGAGGCATAAGGGCATGACAAGGTTTGAAATGATATTCATATATATATATATATATATATATATATATATATATATATATTGGTGGGTTGTTCTTAGGTGGTGATACCCATTTCCCTTTGGGAGGCATAAGTAGCATCCCCCATAGTTTCTTGCTCCTTTGGATTACTTGGTGAAGCATTATTATTGCTTGTCATGTGTTATTGTAGTTGTAAAAACTACATTTTGTTTTGGAGTATGTTTTATCGTCAAAATGTTGTGTGTATGTTTTTGAAATCCTCATTGTTGCCATGAGTTAAATCACATCTTCTATTGCTTTGTGGTTGGGACTTGGGGGCTAATGAAGAAGGATGGCTTCTCCTTTCATTAGATGTCTTCGTTGGGTGTGGAGCGTTGCCTTTCCCTTGCCTTTGTTGTGATCAAAATTGGATGAATAAGAAGAATGCATGTTGTTTTTCTAGAGCCGAGAGAAGACAGGTTTGACATATCCTTTGTTAAATGAAATCTCATTGTAACCCTTCCCAATTTGAAGTGGACAATCAGTATATTATTGTAATGGAAAGATACTTTGTATTGAGCTATGAAAGTTGTAAATTTGAAATGTGAAAGATATATATATATATATATATATATATATATATATATATACACACACACACACACACACACTTTATTATGTTCATTTAAAAGAAAGAAATTGAAATCATGTATTTGCATTCCGTAAATTGAAAGATGTAAAGTTGTATATTTGAAATCAATAAAAGATTGCACTACCTTTATCAATTTACATTGTTGTATTGAAATTGATCATCAAATTGTGATTTGAAATCTTTGTTTAGAAAATTGAAATGAGGAATACATATGAAGGAAATATATGTAACTCTGTTCTTTTGAAATATGTTAAAATTAGAAATCAAACTTTGCATTTTAGCTATTAAATGGTTTGTTTGAATCAACTAAATGTATTAGACTAGAAGGGAAGTGAATTTTCCATACTTGGAAGATGGAAAATGATAAATAGATCCTATAGAAATTGACCTCTGTTTTGATTTTTTTAACTTGGCAAATACTTCCTCTAAAATGCACAGTTGAACCTGCAAACAATAAATAACATTGAAACTTTAAAATCTAACATGTTATGATATAAATGAACTCAATTGGACTAAAACACTTAAGGAAAAATCCTTCAAACATTGCAAAATTGGGCCCAAACCTTTCACAGCTTATTTTGTTGTCTAAAGTTGAAAAAATTCAAATTGGAAATCAATCAAACAAAATTACCTTCTAATACATCCTAAAATTCTCCTTATAAAAATCCTCAATGTCCATTTGACATGTTAAAGGAGGAAGAATGACTAAATTGAACAATAATTATAAGTTAAAATTTATCGAGCTTTGCTTTGAAAAAGCCTAGAGGCCGTTTTCTTAAAATTGGCACCTTAAACTTTATCGTAACAAATTTTTAATGAGGTTTATGCAAAGAGGACGCCGAGAGCTTCCTAGAAAGTCCTTTTTTTTTTTTCCAAAACCAAGCTCTCTATCAAATGTTACGGCATTTTGAAGTTTTACTTCATTTTGGCTTCAAAATTTATCTAACTATCAAAAAGAAATTTTGGAAAAATTCCCTGGGACCTGCTGCCCGTTTTTCTTTGTCCCTTTTTGTGAGCGAGAAAATTCAAACTTAACATTTTTTTAAAAATTGGAAAATTTTCAAGATTTTTTCTCGCCACCCCGTCATCCCGTAGCCAATCGTAGGATGCCACGTGGCACCATGAGGTGCCAAAGAAGGGGACCGACCCCCTTTTAACTTAGCACTTTTGGAAAATTTTGGGAAAATTTTCCAATTTCTCCCCACTGGCCTGCAACCAATCAAGTGATGGCATGTGGCATCATGAGGCATTGGTGGGGAACGGGTTCACTTTTGTCCTTCACATCTCAGAATTTTTTTGGAAAATTTTCCACGTTTTCTCGCCGCTCTGCTGGCCCGCAAGCAATTAGGGGCTGCCACGTGAAGCATCACGAGGTACCAGGTGGAGCCGTGGGTCTCTATACCCTCTTAGCCCTTTGAGGCGTTAAGTCAATTTTCTCCCCACTACCCAACTTTCCCGCATTGGCCTAGGAGATGCCATGTGTCCTTTACTGAGACTCACGACAATGCGGGCGCAAAGATAACTTTTCACCCCGCTGCGCAGGAGGATTTGCAAACTATCCCCCACTGCCCCGCCTTTCCTCGTTTTCCCCGCATTGTCTTAGTGCGGTGCCATGTGTCCTTTGTGGACCCGTAGGAGCATGGGCACAAAATTTATTTCTCCCCTACATGGTAAATTTTTTTCCTAAGGTCTCCCCGCGGCCCGCCAACCCACACTTTGGGCAAATTTTCACCCCTTGGCACGTGCTCGCTTGCCCATCACTTGAAAAATATGAGGAGTTAGGAGGACTTCTTTATATAAATGGAAAGGTGAGGATATTTCCTATCTAATGGGAGTGATTTAGGAAATTTTGAATGTGATAAGTATGAGAAAAATCAAGTTGAAACTTTAAGCTTGTTAGAGAATGGGTATGGTGAGGAATTTTTCCTCTGAACCTAATTGAAACTTCTAACCCCAACTTTTGGAGCTTGTGACCTCTAATAAATTTTAATAAAATAAAATTATACTCTAGTAGATTAGAATTGTTCTGGAACCAGTTAGTGACAATTGTTGCCTAGTAACATGGTTGTAGATTCTTTTAATAAAAAAATTATTCCATAATTTTCCTAACTAATCCTAGGTTGTTCTTGGGTCTCAATTGGGTTGTTTTAACGAATGTTACATAGGGTTGGAATAGAAATTTAAGAGGTGTGGGACAAGTTTAACTTGTCCCACAAGCCTTCAAAATTGGCCCTTAAGGCCAAATTCGAATTTCCATGAGGGGGTAGAGTGTACAACACTCAAGATCACAAGAACTCAATCTTACAACACAAAACCCAAGAGCCATCTAGTCTAATAAATGAAAACTTTTGGTCACATCCATAATTAGTTAATAACAAGATTAATTTACTTTAATTGAGACACTTAAACCCATTAAGATAAAGGGGAAGAATACATCATTTCCTAAATAATTAAAACAAGGAAATTACATCACTAAAAATCACATACTACATTAAATAAAGGAAACTAAATAAAATACAACACATAACCCCTTGGTCACAATTTCCCCCTAACAATAATTCAAACACACACAAACACATATTTCCATGGTGAAACTTGTTGAATTCACCTAGAATTCTAATGTGGTTGGTCTCCAATCCCCTCGTTGTTTGTTGTGAATAAATTTACCTGTAAAACACATAAATACCTCCTTCGACCTCATGGCCACATTAAAACATCCAAGATAAAATATGTAATATAAATCCACAATCATCTATATATGCATCAAATCATCATCTAGGAAATTACGATATCATTTACAATTTCTAACAACATCTCAATTCTACATTTCATCAATATTAATAGGATCACAAACTTAGTTCAATTATCAAGGTCTACTTAGTGTGACGAAATATCACATGCCAAAGTATATATATATATATATATATATATATATATATATATATATATATATATATATAACCAAGTCAACAACATATAAACATTAATATTAAAATGTCTCTAATAATCCAACGCATTATATATGAATTGAAATCAACAACAATCCAATATCTCTAACATCTAACATCATGTTAAATCAACAAAAGCTACAATAATATCCATAAGTATAGTCGACAATGATCGAAATCAATAACAAAAGGTGTCGAAGGAAGTGGGCACTACACGCAAGGAGATTTTTTGATGCGTGACAAGGAATTTTATTGACGTGTGACAGAGGGTAGAGGCTGCAAACATGCGACGAGAGAGTTTATTGGCCTTACGAAAAAGGAGATTTTTTTATGTGTGATAAGGAGAGTTTGGTGACATGGGACAAGAGGGAAAATGCTTTAGAAGTGTGACAGAAGATTTTTGTTGTGCGACAATAACCTTGTTGATGCGTGATATGAGGTTTGTTGTCACGTGACAATAAGTTTGTTGTCGTAACACATAAAATATTATTTCACGTGTCTACATCCTTTCTGTCACACGAATTGAAAATGAAAGCTTCTTTCAGGTGAAAAATTTACACACAAACCCCAAGAAATTTTCCTTTCCAGCGAAACCGATTATGGGGATATTCGCGTGGATTTTCCACCTCCAATTTCCAAGACATCTCTTAAAGTGAACCCTAATGAAAATGTATCCGAGTCCAATTTGTTTACGATAACTCAATTAAAACCATTAAATTGGTTGACATTTACGTGTCCCCATAAGGTGTAATGCTTCCAAAAGTAAATATATACATTTTAATGAATCATAGTGGAGAAGAAGGCACATGTCGCTAGACCCTATTCTTGAAAATGAATATGAACAAAGTGTAGTGAAGCAAAAATGAACTAATCATGCTCAATGTCTAATTATCTAAACTCATTCATCTATATCTTAAAGTGCATATATATCTTGTAAAATTCTCGTAAAATATGGGAAAATTTAAAATTCGTTAAATAATATTCCCTGTCTCAGTGAACATCCATCATGGTTAGGAATCTACCATGGCCTTGTAATCTTTGTATTATTCTAAAATTATTTTAAATCTAGAAAATTTCATCATTTGTGACATTTTCCATGATTAGAGCCCTGAAAAATATATTCCTTTACTATATACTCATAGAATATATCGTGATGTATCTCCTTCGAGACATGTTTGATAAATCATTTGATCATGCAAGTCAAAAGATTATATATGTACCCATGTTTAATAAGTTTGATAATTATGGTAGGATCATGTAAAAGGAAAGAATGATGGACACCATTGTGATATTGTACCTATAAGAAGGGATGTGCATGGTTGAGACAATGGCATGGTAAAATATAACATGTAAACAATAAATTTGTATAATATTTAAAAAAACAATAGAGAAAAGTGTTCTTATTATTATCTAGAGTATTACAAGTAAAGAAACATAATGACAAGTAAAAAGAATCGAAAAATACATATGTACAAATGTTTTATGTTTGTGTAGGGAAACTCGGATAATTTTACTCATGAATATATACTAATGTTTTATGCTATAAGTGTTATGTTGCTTCGTTTACATTGATTTTCAGTTGCATAACTAAATGAACATTTGAAACTCAATTGACTAATACACTTACATATAATTATAAGGAATTAAAATGAATTTCTTGTACCATTTCCAGTTAATTGAAACTAAAACTAAACGAATGAATGAGTGATCACCCTTCGCAACTACAACATGCTTCCTTGCGGTTAAGAATTTTCAAATATGCAATCTAAATCCTTGTTGCTCTAGCATTCTAATTTTTTATGTATGATGCCTTTCCCATATTTTTCAAGACCTTGCGGTAGTCTTTCATGGATGATACATGATCTTGGTGAAAGCAAAAATGGAATGGTCTCCTATGTGAGGAATGAGCATCCTATAACTGCATTCCTAGATGTTTATTTCCTATGTACTACCCAATCACCCATTGAAAATGAGTATCCTAAAATAATTTTGTGCCCTCCACTATGTTAACAAAAATGGTCAATAGTAAGTGAAATATTCTAATAAGGAAAACTATAGGAAGATGAATTGACCCAACAATGATATTCGAATTGAAGTTAAAAAGAGGATTCTAAGATGCATTAAAATCAAAATTAGATATAGAATTATTTATGAACCAAAAAATGGTTTCAAACTTTGTTTTGATTACAAAATAAGGAGATTTTTAAAGGACCCTCGAACCTTTTACAAACTAGATAAAGATAAAAAAATTTAAACCCACTTGAAACAAAATCGAATAGGCTTGATCCACCAATATTGGAATTTAAAAGTTGTCCCCTTTTCTTCCAAAAACTCTAACATCACCTCATAAATCACACTATTATCCATAGGAGTAACGAATAATCCATAAAAATCGTCACAACCAAACATTTTCTTTTTAAGATCGCAATGACATTTTATCATGTTCATTTATCTTTTTTTCCTTTCCTCTTCTTATGCACAACCTATGAAGGTGATCCTTAGATCTCATTGGGGAAAATATCATGGTAGTTAAGGCTACCACAGGGGTTGATGGTCAAGCTATTTTGATTGGTCTTCTTTTTGGGCCCTTTCTCCTTTTGTTTTTTTCCCTACATCTAGTCTCTTTTAGCTTGTTTGGTTTCTTTCACTTTTGGCCTTTATGGCCTAGATCCTTGATGTACTTCCTTTTTGTTTCAATTCTTTATTTTTCGGATGTTCATGGTTCTCGATCCCTTCAAAATCTGGTTACTTACCTTATCTAATAAAGAATCAACCGTCCATGCCTCTTTTTCCAGAGAAATGGGAAGAAAAAGTTTATATACATCCCAGAAGAATCATCTTCATAGACTAAGGGCCATGCCCTATTCCCTATTTATACCTTAACCTCATTTCCTCCCCTTCTCATAGCCTTGGGAACCCCCGTTTGGGTAGGTATTAACATATGGTTTGAAATTAATAGGTTATACCCATATTGATTTTATTGGTAACATAAATAATCAGAATATTAGTTTTTGATACATATTTAAATTTTTAGTTGTATAGAGTCATGGGAATCCCGGAGAAGAATCCCAATATTACCATTTAATCAACAAAATTTTTGTATATGTTGGCCACATCGATAACATGTTAAGTATTTTGCATGCACAATTTGTCAAATTTGTTGAAAGATCAAGAAGAATCAACTCTGATATTTTATGAAAAAATATCCATTGTTTTGTCAAAGAGTCATATCTTTTATAAGTGAAGCAAGGACATGGACACATACTATCATTTCATCAAAGAAATTGTCAACAATGATGAAATCTACTTAGAATATTTTATATTAGAAGATCAATTTGTAGAGATTCTCACAAATATTTAAAGAAGAGTGTTTTGAATATTCATGAGAAATGTTGAAATACATTGAAAAATATGAAGTCTTGTTTAAGGGGTAGTGTTAGAAATAAAATCAACTCACCACTACATGCATGCACATTTTGTTTTAATTTTACAAAAATAAAATATTTCAAACAATAAATCTAAATTTATGTAAAATCTATATTTTAAAAAGTGTCAATTTGTTTTATACAAAATGCATTATAAATTAATTATATGTGTGTGTGTAGTATTTATATGTTTTTAGAGAGAAGAAGACCACCGAAATGTTGGTCAAATTTTAATAAAAGAAATTTTTTTCTATTTGTTGAGCTTGTGTTATGTTTGTCATTCTATCTATACGTTGTAGATTTTATTTCTTATTTTATTTTTCTAGAGCACATACCCTCAAAGGGGTTCTAGTTTCCTCCAACCATTTAGTTTTTAAGTTAAGGATATCAATGATAAGGATAAGTGTGATCCTATAAAGGAGAAGAGTGCCAGGGAATAGTAATTATTCAAACTAATTGGGCCGCATTGAAATAAGCGAGAAGAAAAAAATCAATAATTTCTAGATTGAAAGGGTCTCAATGCAGAAATTTTTTTAGAGGATATTATTTCAATATATATGAATCTCTTATAGTAATGGATATTATTTTGAGCAAGCTAATGTGTTTTTATGTGACATGTTCAAAAAAATATTATTGATAAATGGTTTTGAAGGGAACCATACCCCGAGAGAGCAAAGAAGGGCTCGAAAGCAAGATAAAACAATACAACCAAAGTGGTTTTTGAAAAGTGGGGGCATCACCCCAGCAGACAAGGCCTAGAAGCTAGAAAATATAATGAAGAACAAAGGCAGAGTACAACCCGCCGATGAGAAACCAAAAACAACAAACACTAACAACCCAAAAGCCATTAGATAGAAGTAGAACAACAACGCAACTACTACCCGGTGACGAAAAGGAGGGAGAGGAACAATCGAGAAGTAGTGAAGGGGAAAATGTCTCTATGTGGAGGGAGTGGGATTTTGTGAAAAAAATTAATCTTGTTTCAAACCGTTATTCACTCATCAAGAGCTCTTTGGAGAGGAATAATAACTTCAAAATATGTGATCGATCGATGTGTGTTGCTTTAAACAAAGAGAACATGGAGGGACATTCTCCTTTATCACTACAAGCTCTTTTGATTCAGCGTTTCCGGTCCTCTGGGTTTCACCCACATATAACCCCTTGTTTACATGATCTATGATCTCGCTCAAAGGGGTTTCGAGACCGATTCGACCAGTATTCCTCCTTAGTGTCTCGAGTTAGGGATATCATTAGATTCAAATACCGATGTTTAGGAGGGCATTTCTCCAACAATTATCATTCTCTTTTTTGAGTTTTATCATCTAGCAATATGCAGAGAATCCCCCAAAGAAAAAAATCTCCTACATCTCGAAAGTTAAGCCCTCATAGTCCGTAGGTGAGTCCAAGTTTGATTTTGCACTTTAAGCTCAATGTGGGCTCGGAGATTCTTTGAGGTATCAAGCTCAACTAGAATTCTTTCATAGGTTGTATGTGTGAAGTCATAGGTTTGGGAGTCGATGTTAATGATGTTTCCCAAGGTATTTCCTATGGATATCAAACAGCTATGATCCCAAAATTGTAGGGGTAAGTGGGGCAATGTGATGCGATTGGTTTCAAACAAAAATATTCAATAAGAGGGTTAAATGATGGGAACCATGGTTTTAAGATAAGGTACCTTTGTTGGCAAACCCAAAGTTATTTAGCAATGATGTCCTTATCAGCTATAGAGGTAAAAACAACAATAAAAATGCCCTTAGCACAAGGGTAAAGGTCTAACCTACCTGCTAGGAGCGGGATCCAATGGTTGGAGATCCAACCGTGAAGGAAATTATGGCTAGGCTAGAGACCAGTGAATTTGCAAATCAAGGCATGATCTTGGTAGAATGACTATATTTCGAGGACATCATCGCCAAAGGTTACATAGGGGTTTCTCTCAGCAAGCCTCATGGTTTTATTCTCTGTCCTCTTTTGCAATGCCAAAACTTTGGATGACAAATGCTTTTAATATACCAAATCTATGAACTGGAGTGGTAAAGGATGACTTTCTCTAAGTGGGACATGTGGGTGGGCTTGGGTCCTTAATGTTTTCTCGAGCGAACAAAGATTCGAGTGCCCCGCTATGTTTTGCTTGGTCCATATGGAGAAATTCAACCCCTAACTCATGGTGTTCCCATGGCCACTTATTGAAAGCATCTAATGAACTCAATGGGAATGGAACTTGGATTGATGAATACAACCTACTTTTAACTCACCTATAGCCCAAGACCTTGAGTTTGATGAGTGACAAGTTCAAAATTGTTTGTGAAGATGTTTTGTAAAAATAACGTACGTTTTGTTTTGAACCGTAAATTAAGGTGACATTTTTTTCCCGTTGACACTAACATGTGATTCATTTTATTTTATCCCATGAAGATAAAATAATAGAATTGAGTTTGATATAGTAGTAGTTTGATTCTCCATATGAAATGTTTTTTAATTTTTTTTTGGAGGATATGTATAATGGAAAATGATATGTGGTAGTTTACTTTTATCAATATAATTTTTTGTAGAATGTGTATCACTAATTCCATAACATTAAATTAAAGAATGTCCATTACTTGTGAGAAAAATTTTGCAAAGTCTATTTATGCACCGTAGACCAAATAATGTTAAAAGACTCTAAAGATGTAGATGTTTGATCCAAAAAATCAAATAATACTATAATTCAACTTTATTTTTTTGATTTTATCGTATTCTTAACTACATACTTGCAAGATGCATCGTACGGATCCAACTTCTTTGTTTGGTTAAAATATTGTTAAATTAAGTCTGCTTTTCAACATTGATCTTTACATTTTTCGACAACTTATTATTTTCACAAAAAAAAAAAAATAGTTGTCAATGTCCAAAATGACTTTGATGTACTAGTCATATGGAATTTGTCCAAAAACTATCTATATAGTTCTTATTTTCATGCTATCCAAAAATTCGTAAGCAATGATGTTATATCCACATGAAATAACCGTAATGAATTTGACATCCGCCTCTTTCATAAGTTAGTTATTTTTCATGTAGTGATGTTATCTCGGATTAAGTAATGTGAAAAAGAGATCATTAGTAATTGGTATGCGTATTGTATATAATTCCGACGTGGAATTGGTATTGATATCAATCATTTGCTTCCTAACTTTTTTGAGTTCAATTCTTGCATATCTTGAAAAGAGATATTCACGAGGTATTAGGAATGGAATACTTAAACCCTACATAGATTAAACTATGGAAGAACAATTGAAGCCATTTTCAACTAAAAATTTATGTAACAATTTGGATTTATATCTTCAAATTGAAAATGAACATATTATTTCTCAAGTACACTAGGCTTATTTTTGGCTTGAGATTTACTTTAAAGCTCGATTTGAGGTATGTTGTTATCATCTTATAAGGGGACAATACACTTTCTTCTAGGAGATAATCAATTATGTAGAGTTTGCAATAACAAACTAGGTGTAATATGAGATTCAAGAAAAAATTTCTACCTATTTAGAGCAAATATAGGCTCTTTAGAGAATCTTATTCATTCTTAGGATAGAAAATGTATCTAAATAATTACCAAAGAGATGACCCAACACGAGAGAGAGCCTTTTTAAAAGTCTCAACACACACTTTACTTATTATTCAATGTAAAATTCACTTTTTCAACCTTAATTCTCATCATGCAAATGAACCCACACACAAACTCTAGAGTCACAAGTCATTAGAAAGAAACATCACAAAAATATAACTCTCAACGATTTACATGAGTCACAAGTCATTAGAAACAAACATCACAAAAAACGTAACTCTCAACGATTTACATTTTAACTCATTTAAGATACAAATTCTTATTACTTGTGAGTGCGTTTTAAAATCACTTTACGACCATATAAATACAAATACCCCACACAAATATACGGGTTAACAAAATCAAATAAACCTCTCCAATGAATAATGGAATTGTTTCAAGGCTCTGGAATCCGCTGTCCACATCTATCCCTTTTGAACAATTACAAATCTGTCATAAAACCACGTGTGTCTTTTAGCATGGGTCCCACTTTCTTCGCAATCGCAACCACGTGTCCCTCGGCTACTTAAATTTTCAAACGTTCATAAACGATATCTTTCAAAAAGTTAATCTCAGTGGCTAATGTGTGAGATCTTGGAAGGTTTGCGAGGATCTTTATAACGGTTTACTGTAAAATTTCCTATGGGGAAGATTCCTTCCTAAGGGAGATCTCAAGAGATACACAAACCGCCGCCATTTTCGGAAGCTTTCAAAATGCAGAATTTTAATCAAGAGACGGCCGCTGGATCTGAAATTCAGTGTTCTCCTAACCCCAAAAGCAAGGAGGAGGAGGAGGAGGAGGAGGAGGAAGGGGGGAGGCGGAGGCGGAGGCGGAGGAGGAGACGGAAGCGGAGGAGGAGGAGGAGGAGGAGGAGGAGGAAAGGATGGAGGTGGAGGAGGAGGAGGAGGAGGAAGGGGAGGTGGAGCAGGAGGAGGTGCAGGAAGGGAAGGAGGAGGAAGAGGAAGAGAAAGAAGGAGCCGAAAAGGGTCAGGAAGATGAACAAGAGGAGAAGGATAACAATGTGAGTATTGTGGAGTTGGATACGTCAAGTTCAGGTACTTTGCGGACAGAGGATAAGGAAGGATGTGGCTGATTACAACGAAGCTAAATTCAGAGCCCATTTGGATGCCTTTGGGTTAAGAATTGTGGACATAAAAGGAGATGGAAACTGTATGTTCAGAGCTCTTGCAGAACAGCTGGATGGCGATCAAGAATTGCATGAAGCGTATCGTCATATGGTGGTGGACTACATGATAAAACATCCTCAAGATTTTAAGAATTTCCATGCAGAAGAAGACACTGCGAGTTTTGAAAAATACTATCAAGAAATGTCGGAGGATGGAAGATGAGGCGGTAATTTGGAGCTTCAGGCAGAACAAATATTCGAATCCACCAGTTTGTTGAAGGGCGCCTAATGTTTTCTGACATAAACAATTTTGATGGTGAGAAACCCCTCCTTCTGTCATATCATAATGGCAACCACTACAATGGTCTACGCTTAAAAACAGATGATGCAGGTGCTGAAAAAATTACAAAGGACAAAGGAAAAGAAAAAATGGCGGAATCAGAGGCTTCGTTAGCAGCAACATCAGGAGTAAAGAAGCAAGATGAAGATTTGGTGAATTTTACTGCGGGTGCATCAGTTATAAAGAAGTATGATAAAGATTTGGTGAATTTTGCTGCGGGTGCATCAGGATCAGCATCAGGATTAAAGAAGTATGATGAAGATTTGGTGAAATTTATTGCCGATGCAACAGGTTTTACAAATGTTTTCGAAATACAAGAAGCGCTGGAAGCGGTGAATGGGGATGCATCTGCTGCAATTGATTTGATACTTGAAGAATTTGCTGCAAACTCGTCCACAAGTGAGGATCATGAAGAAGAGGTGATTGAAATTTCACAGGACACAAAGAAGATTCCTCAGGTATATTCAAGAAAGAGAAAACGAAAGTCAGGAAACAAGATCGGCACTGAATCTAAGGACGGAATTGACAATGCGCTTGACAATGAGGAAAGCAGTGGCGAAAGCAGTTGTTCTGTTGGATTAGGCCAAACGTTGAAGTAAGCAGAAAAATAAATTGAGAAATTGGTTGAATGGGCACAGAAATCTGCTGGATGATCTATTCGCAATAAACTGGAAAGCAGTACACTACTGTGTATGATTTTAAGATAGCAGATGTTTTTAT
This sequence comes from Taxus wallichiana var. yunnanensis, assembly GCA_018340775.1. NCBI lineage: Eukaryota > Viridiplantae > Streptophyta > Pinopsida > Cupressales > Taxaceae > Taxus > Taxus wallichiana. The sequence continues at coordinate 1,021,631,350 of CM031242.1, forward strand.
GATGTGCCATGATCAAAATTGTTGCATAGAGCTAGCCCTTCAAATAATTTTTTTATGTTTTCTTTCAAGTGAGGAAATTTTTTCAAGATCTTCAGCGATAAAATCTAGACATTTCGTTCTATCCCATTAGAGGAGAAATCTGCAGTATGTGCACAGAAATCTGTTGGAGGATCTATTTCCAATAAACAAGAAAGCAGTACAGTACTGTGTATGATTTGGAGCAAGTTAATGTTTTATAATTTGACATGATAAAAATTGTTGATATAGCTATTCTTATGTTCTATGTCAAACTTGTACATTTTTAAAGATCTTCAACCATAAAAGAGACATTCCATTCCTTTTGTGAATAACAATAAAATCATAGAAATGAGTTTGGTACAGTAGCAGTCTGGTTGCCTGTTATTTTTAGGATTTGTATCATGGCAGATGATGTGATAATGTTTTTCATATCTGCTTAATGGTTTCGAAGTTTAGAAAAGCAGAATCGTGGTGGTTTTATATATTCTTAATTCAATTTTATTTATTTATTATGTTTCTAATTTTATTTTTTTGAATGGGATTTCAAATACTAAAATATTGTTAAAAAACAAAGAGATCATCATATATTTTAATCTTGCCAAAAAAATGAAAAAAATTATGTTCTATATGTAAAACACATTTAAGTACATCACACAAATTAAATACAGACTTACATAATCTATAAAAACACTAAAATGTTAAATTATTCCAAAACCGTCTATACTAAAAGCGCTATCGATTCCTCTTAACCAATAATTATTGGTAAAAATATCTTTTCAAACATTCAACGGGATGATTTTCAAATATTTATGATGTGACGTGCTCAGTATAGTTATGGATTCGGTCCTAAAAACAATTCTTATGTTTTCTTGAAAACCATGGCATATTCTCAAAATCTTAAGCAATAAAGGAGAACTTATTTTCGACTCCAAAGATAATTCGAATATAAAAGGAATATAATTCGAATTTTTTACCGAGGATAACATATTTTTAACTGCATACTCGAGAGATTGATTTTACAGGATCCAGCTTCTTTGATTTGTATAATTATTTTGGTGTTTGTTTTCACCATTGAACTTGATGTTTTTTTTTTTGTTTTAACAAATAAAAGTTGCTGCCAATGTCCAACTTAAAGAAACCCTTTGCATTAGTAAACATGGATATGTGTGTATGAGTTTTTCCTCGTCATCCTTTCTATTTGTTTTCCATGGTTTGTTACTCTTAAAAACAGTAGGAAAAAAGTAAAATTATATAGATGGTAAATTTACAGCATGGGTGTATGTTAAAAATGTTTTTAATATTTTCTACATAAGTTTATTATTAAGACCTTGTGATGGATTTAGGTGCAAAGAGAAAAATCCGCCATTGTTATATCTTTTGTTGTAACTTAATTTATTTTTTCCTTTGTTTATTTTACACATAAAAGATGTTAGAAATTTAAACGAGATGAATGACTAACAAATTAAAATTTTGAACAAAAGAGGGAGTACTTCGCCCTTATATTTGAACACAATCCGATACATTTTTCACAAATTAAATCTTACTTAGCGTAATTTATAAGGACACCCTATTTACATCATATTCATTAGATCACCGTCTAGAGTAAATACCGCGTCTAGACTAAAAGTGGTAAGTACACCCTCTTTATATTAAAAGAGGTAACATTTTCTTTGAGGAATAACTATTAGACAAAATATTTTATCAAAACATGGAGAGAATCATCCATATAACTTTTTATGGTCTATACTTTTAGATATTATGTCATATATGATTTTTTGATAAAATAGTAATTATGTTATTATTCGTAAAAATATTGGTGTTATGGGAGCATATGCTATGAAAACATATCTCACACAACTCGTTATTGGGGATGAGGCCCCAACAAATAATACAATAAACACTAAAATTGGTGAATTGTAATGAGTGACAAACAGAGAAACTCTCAATAACCGAGAGAAATTCCAAAATAAAACATAGCAAGGTCCTCCAAGAACAAACTATAGTCTTATGCCAATAGGGGAATGTTGAAAGGAAGAGAGAAAAACTCCATAAAGAAAATGCATATAAAAAATAGATCCACCACCATGCCAAGATGGCGTAACAAACCCTTTCCGCCTGTAAAAACCAAGCAAGAAAAAATATAAAAAACATAGAGAAAACATTGCAAAGACAAGGATCAACGAAGAAGAAACAAAAGTGCTAGTAAGGGTAGAGCACTGCCCAAGCACAACCACCGAAGTATGACCACTAGCATGAATAGATTGTGAACCAGAAAATGTAAATTGAAGGAAAAGACCACAAGATACAGAGGAGCGGCTTCCGCTACCATCAAGAAAGAACCCTCACATACCACATTACAAAAAGAGGGCTAGAAACCACCACAAGATAGCACAAGCACACCAACCAAACATGTGGATGCCTTAAGCACAAAGGGAGAATGACAAACATGTTGAATTATATGCAAGGCAAATTTGCAACATGGATGTGTGTTAACAATATTTGTAATATTTTCTCTAAAATTATTTTCAGACTTTGTGATGGCTTTTTTGAAAAGAGAATAATCATGCTAGTTTTATATCTTTTTGTTGTAATTTTTCCCGTCAATTTAATAACAAAGAATTTATTTTTTTAATAAATAAATAGCATTAGAAACTTAAATGAAATAAGGGAGTCACAAATTAAAATCTTGAACAAAGTATAAACTCTCTTCCCCTTATATTTGACCACAATCCAAGACCTTTTTGACAAATTCAATCTTACTTACATAACACAAAAGACACCCCATTTAGATCTTATCATTGTCTAGAGTAGAGTAAACCCCTATCTAGACTAAAAGAGGTAACATTTTCTTTGAGGGATGGTTATTGGAAAAAATATCTTATAAAAGCTTCCCAAGATTCATCAAGACCTTTAATGGTCTAAACTTCTAGAAGTACTTTCCTTATGGGTGGATTTAGACAAGTTTTGAAACAAAATTGCCATATAAATTTAGTAATTTATATTATTATAATATTAATAATTAAAAAATTTATTATAATTTATAAATAGGTCTACACACCCAAAGTACAATTGCTAATTATAAAAATGATGACCCAATACTAAAATGACCTTCTTAAAAATTCTCAACACAATTCTTGGTTTTATGTTTCGATTTTAAACTCACTCTTTCAACCTTCATTCTAGAGATACATTTCAGCCACTCAACGCTTATGTTTTATGTTTTACCTCATTTATAAGATACAAATTCTTATTTAAATTCTATTAGTTAGCTATTATAATTACTTTTTTAACTGTGTTATTAACTTATTACTCTGTCAGTGCATTTTGTAATCAGGTTTACAACCATATAAACACAAATGCCATTTGAATTTTAAAAAATTATATTTTATTTTACGAAAATCGAATATACCTATCCAATTAATCTTGGAATTGTTTTAAGGCTATGAAAACCGCCACCCCTATATAGATCAGATCTTAGTTCTGCGATAGCCTAGCTATATATCTCCCCCAGCCGGCCTACCGCCGTTCAGGGCAGATAGAGATATAGGGCCCCTGCTTTATCTTTATGATATCCCTCACCTCCCAACCAATATTAATTATTGTCTATCGCCAATACAAAGATGAGGACATGTAGTCCCAAACCCTAGCGGGGGTTGTCCCGCTACCAGCCCTAACTAGATGAATACCCTCTCTACACTTTTTTAATAATATTCTTTTTTTTTCCGAATTTATAGAAACCAAACATACGCTCTCTTTGGATTGAGTAAGCGACGCCGATATTTCCTTTTGTCTTTTGGCAAAGACATAAGAGCAACATTTATGAATCTCGGGCTATTAAAAAGCTGTCATAAAACCAGGTTTCTCTTTTAGCGTGGGCCCCGCATTCTCCGGAAAGCGACCACGTGGCCCTTCGCATTCGAAAAGCATTCGAAAACGGTATCTTCCGAGAAATTAATCTCCCTGCCTCATGGGTGAGACGCCATTGGAAGGTTTTGGGGCATCTTTATAACGGTTTTGGGTGAATTTTCATTGGGAAACATTACCTCTTCTGCCATTTTCCTACAAAGAGAGAGCTCAAGAGATACAGAGGCCTGCGCCATTTTTGTAAGCTTTCAATACGCTCAGATTTAATTCAGAGACGGTCACCAGATCCAAAATTCAGTGTTTTCCTCAGCCCAAAATTACGGAGGAGCTGAAGATGGAAAGGATAGAGGAAGGGCGACATGAAAAGGAGGAGGAGGAAAAGCAAGGGAATGAGGAAGAGGAAGAGGAAGAGGAAGAGGAAGGGCAACAGCAGGAGGAGGAGGACGAAGGAGCTGAGGAGGAAGATGAAGAAGAAGGGCCGGAAGACACAGAGGTACAGGGAGATGAAGAGGAAGACAAGCATAACAGTCTGAGTATTGTGGATTTGGATAAAGCAAGTTCAGGTAATTTGCAGACGGAGGGGATAAGGAATGATGTGGTTGGTGACAATGAAGGTACAGTCAGAGCCAGTTCGCGTGTATCAACGTTTGAATCTAAATTCAGACACCATTTGGGTACCTTAGGGTTAAGGGTTGTGGACATAAAAGGAGATGGAAACTGTATGTTCAGAGCTCTTGCAGAACAGCTGGATGGCGATCAAGAATTGCATGAAGCGTATCGTCATATGGTGGTGGACTACATGATAAAACATCCTCAAGATTTTAAGAATTTCCATGCGGAAGAAGATGATCTGAGTTTTGAGAAATACTGCGAAGAAACGTCAAAAGATGGAAGATGGGGCGGTAATTTGGAGCTTCAGGCAGCCTCAATGCTGTTTGGCAAAAATATAAGAATCCACCAGTTAGTTGGAGGGCGACTAATCTTTTCTGACATAAAGAATTTTGATAATGCAGAAACCCTCCTTCTGTCATATCATAATCGTAGCCACTACAATTGTCTGCGCTTAAAAACTGATGATGCGGGTGCTGAAAAAATTACAGAGGGCAAAGGAAAAGCAAAAATGGTTGATTCAGAGGCACCAGCAGCAGCAGCAGTAAAGAAGTACGATGACGATTTGGTGAATTTAACTGCGGGTGCATCAGGAATAAAGAAGTATGATGAAGATTTGGTGAATTTTATTGCGGGTTCAAGTTCAGATTTTACAAATGATTTCGAAATTCAAGATGTGCTGGCACCGGAGATGACTGCTGCAATTGATTTCATACTTGAAGAACTTTCTGCAATTCCTTACTTGAGTGAGTTTGAAGAAGAGGTGGTTGATATTTTACCGGACACAAAGAAGACTCTTCAGGTATATTCAAGAAAGAAAAACCGAAACCCAGGAAACAAGATCAGTGCTGAATGTAAGGACGGGATTGACAAGGATCAGGGTGAGCATTTCAATGAGGAGGGCACCAGCAAAACAAAATTCTTCGGAAAAGAAAGCATTCGACCATTTCAATGAGGGTGAGCATTTCAAACGTTGAAGTATGCAGAAAAATAAAATCAAGAAAATGGTTGAATGGGCAGTATGTGCACAGAATTCTGGTGGATGATCTATTTGCAATAAACTGGAAAGCAGTACACAACTGTGTATGATTTTGAGAAATATGATGTTTGTATATTGATCTGCCATGATCAAAATTGTTGCATAGAGCTAGCCCTTCAAATAATTTTTTATGTTTTCTTTCAAGCGAGGAATCTTTTTCAAGATCTTCAGCAATAAAACCTAGACATTTCGTTTTATCCCATTAGAGGAGAAATCTGCAGTATGTGCACAGAAATCTGTTGGAGGATCTATTTGCAGTAAACAGGAATGCAGTACAGTAATGTTAGTGATTTGGAACAAGTTAATGTTTTATGATTTGACAAGATCAAAACTGTAATTCTTATGTTCTCTCCCAAACTTGTAATTCTTCTGTTCTCTGTCAAACTTGTACATTTACAGTAATTCATATCTTCTCTTGTAATGCGATAAACTTGAATGCAGTACACTACTGTGTATGATTTTGGGAAAGTTGATGTTTTTATGATGTGTCAAGAACAAAATTGTTGCATAGAGCTAGCTCTTCAAATAATTTTTTATGTTTTCTTTCAAGCAAGGAATTTTTTTCAAGATCTTCAGCAATAAAATCTAGACATTTCGTTTTAACCCATTAGAGGAGAAGATATAATCTTACAAATAAATTTGATACAGTAACAGTCTGATTCCCTGTTCTTTTTAGAGTGTCTTTCAGGATTTGTATGATGGAAAATGATGTGATATTTTAGTGATAATCTATGCTTCTCTGTTGCAATCAGTATTTGTGGTCTGTGTTAATCTTGCAAGAAACTCTGTGCTTTATAAAACATGAATACCTGTATACTATCTTTCCCTCCTCTTCCTCTCTTTTCTATACCATCGTTGTTCACGCTTACAAAATAGAATGATATGTTTAAATTTTAGATACGTGGCAAATTTGCGTCATGGATGCATTGTAACTCCTCGAAATTTTATGATGCAGCAGAAATGTTTTTAATATTTTGTCAAATGTTTCGAAGTTCAAAATAAAGAGAATCGTGGTGGTTTTATACATTTTCAATTAATTTTATTTTTGAAAGTTAAATAATTTTTGTTTAGAAAAAGAGTTTAAAAATTCAAATTCAACGAGATAACTATGTCATATGTTTTAATTTCGCAATTTCCTGTACTCTATATTTTATATATAAAACACATTTAAATACCTCTATCCACAAATTAACTGTTTAATTATTCATATACCCTCTGGCTCTCTAGACTAAAAAGATTAACTATTTGAAGAAATTATCTCAACAAAGATAACTTTAGTGGTCTAAACCTTCACAAATACTTTCCTGACCGATGGATTAGAAATGATTGGAAACATCATGCCATATTTGACATTATTATCGGTAAGCCTTTTTCTTCATATTACAAATATTGAAGAAATAAATACTTTTAAGAAGGTCGATTACTGTTAATTATTTTGGTGGGGTTCGCCAGGGACATAGTTTGGGAATAGATTATAGCTTAGTCCATCCTTAAAATGTTCAACATTTTCAGTATTAATTTAAGTTGATATTATTTGAGTTATATTTTTTTAGTGGATATTATTTTTATATAATTAGAATCAAAACTTAAAGGTGTTTGTAAATGGTTGATCGGCTTTCATATTAATTTTTTCCTTCCAGTCATACTCACATCAAATTTAAGTATTATAAAAATATATACTTGTGTAGATGCATAAAGTTACATATAAATATGATCAATGTTTCCTAAAGGCTATTAAAAGGATCTACACACCTTTAAAACTTAATTATACAATAAGACAAATGATTATTGATGAAAAATATACATTATAGAATATATTATTATTTAATAAAATTCATCCACACAATTAGAAAAAGTGCATATATTAGATTTTATGGAGACAATACATTTTCTTCCACAACATCAACACATATGTAGACATTGCAATAATAAACTAGATCATAGGATTTAAGTGTTCATTGTTCATTTTAGACTCTCCTCTTTAACCTCAATTCTATATCCATGCAAAAGACCCAATAAAATATCAAAAACCTAGCTATTATGTTTTATATTTAAACTCATTTATCCCCAACAATTAATGCAAACTTAAATTGAACAATTAACTTTGTATAATTAGATTGGAACATTGATTTATACTTTTAAAGAAAATTTTTAAAATACCAAAATCATAAATCCCATTCGTTACCAAAAACATATATTCCTTTCCAATGAATCTTTGAATTGTTTATGCACACTAAAATCCATATTTATTGTTTTTGAACAATTTAAAAATTGTCAAAAAAAGCATGGGTCCTACTATCTCCGCGATTGTTAGCAAGCACGTGTCCCTCCGCTTCTTACTAGCGAGGTCTGGGACTGGGAAGTTTTATTTGGGGAATATTCCTTCCTGTTGGTCTACGAAGAGAGAGAAAATAAATATACTCTCCACCATTTTCGCAAGCAAAAGAAAAATCTCATGAAATTACATGGTGAATGGGTAGAAAGAGCAAAGCAAATCTACTGGATGATCTTATTCTCCTATAGAAGAGAGCAAGACAATGATGTAAATGATTTTAAGCAAGTTAAATTTGATGACTTGATATCGTCAAAATTGTTGTTGGATCTGGTCTTAAAAATAATTCTTATGTTTTCATTAAAACCATGACATTTTCTCAAGATCTTCAAAGAATAAAGGTGACATTTTTCCCCATGTTCAATTTGATTTATCCCATTAGATGAGAATTATTTCATAGAATTGAGTTCCATATAGTAATATTATTCATTTGTATAAAATTTGTTCTTTTTAGAGTTGTTTCTTGGAATTACATTATAAGAAATAATGTGGTAATCTATTTTTTATTATATAATATGACTTTAAGCTAGCAATTATACGTAAAATGTGTAATTGAAAAGTTTAACGTGGGGAGTTGTAACACCTGCAAAAATGACATTCTAGGAACTCACTTCAACCAAACACTTAACCCGAAAATGTGACTATTTTTTTTTTTTGAGTTAAAAGAGAAGGTTACGATACAAGGATGCAGCAAGGGTACATTAATTGATAGTTCTATAGGAAGGTAACAAGGATTAGTTTACTTAATTAAATATTTTCTTTCCTTCAATTAAGTTCATTCCTAACAAGGTTAACCTTATGCTAAATTATTAAATTCATTACATTAATAGCTTAAATATCCTTTAATAAATTTCCTACACACACAAGGATTCTAAGGACATTACAACCTTAGGACAACTAAGAGGCCCCACTCACCCATGTACACATACCCTTAAGGATTTTACATTAAAACATTTAAAATACATTTCTTCTTAATAAAGGTAGGGTCAATTCTCCACCCTTGGATCAAATCCATCTTAGCCACTAGATCCTAGGGTTCTCAACATAGCCCTAAAAATCCTTATGAAAGTCTATTAAAACCTTTTCTCATTCTATTCTTCTCATTTGGTTCATTTTCTTTTGTTAAATTTGCAGGTTGAGAGGAGGAAGCCATGGGAGCAAAGGGAAGAAGCCATGGAGGATTCTACAAGAAGATTTAGTCTAGGTTTAGCTTAGTTTTGTCTTTTATTTTTGTAATCTATTTCCTTCAAGGATTGGGAGGAGTTTCCTCCTCCAATCTAGTTTTTCTTCCAAGATTTTAGTGTATTGGGTTTAAATTTGGGGCAAACCCTACCCCCTTTGATATAAATGAAAGAATGCTTTTAAATTCACCATTTAAGTGTTTTGTTGTCTCATTCCTAAGCATTTATTTTTATTTTACTTGTTGGTAGTAATAGATTATATTTTACAACTTAGAAAATGGTGTACACATGTTAAATTTCACGCACAGGCGCGGGTCTCATGAAATTCTATCATAAGTGACAAGAGCGCCACCCAGAGCAGACCGGTGGTTTTAGAACCGCGGCCCTACCTAGGTGACAAACCATAAACCGACACCCTCCAAAGTGGCGGTTGTGAAACCATAGCCTTATTTAGGAGACAAACACAGACCGCCGACTTACTCATCGGGTGGCGGTTTTAAGACCGCCGCTTAGCCTCGAGAGGCGCTTACATGATCGCCTCTCTCGCAGGCAGGTCCCTGATCTGTTCAAAAATAGAACCATAATGCCGAGAATTTTACAAAAACTTAAAGTTGTTAAAAGATGTAAAAATACATTTTAAGTTGTCTTTGTTCATTTCAAAGTTCCAGAATTGAGGTTTGTTTCTCATTTACTCATTTCTTAGTTAAGTCTAGTCATTTTAAAGTGTTTCCATTTCTAATAAAATTCATCTACTTATAAGAATAATTTCTATTTACTTAACTAGTTTCTTCTTTTCATTACAAGAGCAAAAGGAATGTAGATCTATTTTATTTCTTTTTCATTTCCTCATATGAAATCAACTTTCTAAAAGCAATATAGTCTAACTTATTTTCCACTTTCATTTTACTACAATGTTCATTTATTCAAAATAACCATATTAACTTTATTTTCCATACAATGATATTTTGTATACAAATTCAACTTCTAACAATCTCTACATTTTCTTCTTTCTCACATTTACAATACAATAAATACTCAATGAAAATATACTTTCTTTTCCATTGTAAAATAGATTAATCTTTCAATACAAGCACTATTTTTCTCACAATACATTCAAGATTTCAACAAGGAGAAAATACTTTCTTTTCTATTTGCAAACTAACTTTAGAATAACATTCTTTCTTCTTTCTTTTCTCATTTTTTCTTTCCACATGCAATACAATAATTATAACAATTGGATTACAAATTATTTTACAAATTCATTACAATTTCTTCCACTCTAAGTGGGTAAAAATACAAGGAAGTTTCACATGGTAACGAACAAGAATCCAATGCTCCAAACACCAACAAGGTAGCTTTTCTAAGAAATTGCTTGTTTCACAACAAAATAGGGGAGAGGCAATGCTCTCCACCCAACCAAGATACCCAATGGAGAGGAGAAGCCATCCTCCCCATTGGCCCCCAAGCCCCAACCACATTACAATGGGAGAAGATCTCAACTCATGGCAACTACTAGCTTCCACAAAACTTAACATATAATTTCACATTCATTCCATTACATACAAAACACAACAATAACTCAACAAGAAGGAAACAACAAAGCAACAAGATCACAAGGCTTATCAAGAAATCCAAAAGAGTAAGACCTATGGGAGGCCACTTATGCCTCCCAATGGGAATGGGTGCCCACCTAAAAGCCTCTAATGCAAAACACAATTTCCCCTATCAACTCTTATACCTCCCTCAAGTACCCCTTATACCTCCATACACTCTTATGCGTCCCTCAAAAACTCTTATGGCTCCCTCATAATAAGAACAAGAAGAAATGCAAGCATTCCTCATACTAGATGGGGCACCCAACCCAAAATCCCTCCATAAAAGTGATCTCTTATGCCTCCCTACAAGAAAAATCCCCATAGTCTCCTCCCACTCCCAACTTAGGCATTCTACCCATACCCAACAAACATTTCAAAGAGAAAAATCATTCAACACAATATATACATACATACAATAAAAAAATAGCATAATTTAAACTTAGGTGAAGCTCCTTTCTCTCCATGGTAGAGCTTATTCCAAGTATGAAGTTCCAAGCTCCTCCAAAGATCAAGCAAGCATCCACAAGCTCAAAAAAATCCACAAAATCTCTCAAAGTCCTCTCACTCTCCAAAATTCAAGAGACTAAAAATGATCATCCAACCCCAAAACAAGCAACAAGAATTCAATAAATAGAGAAAAGAGAGGGAGGGATGATGTGGCTCCAAGTAGGATGCCACCTCATTTCCTCTCCACTCCACATCACTTGGTCAACCTCATATTCCAAAGCACCATTAATAAGTGGTTGGAGGAATGACAAGAACCTTACACACTCCATCTAAGCCCACTCCCCAAAGGAAAAAATTAAATATTTGAAAGAAAGTGCAATTAACATTTTACCTTTTTAACTTCCCAAAACACCTAAAAGATCCTAAATTTTACCCCCCAACCCATAGGTAGGGTTGGCATGGGCATTTAAGAGGTGTGGGACAAGTTTGACTTATCCCACAAGCTTCCAAATTTGGCCTCTAAGGCCAAATTCGAGTTTCCCATGAAGGGTAGAGTGTGTTACACTAAAAATCAAACACACTTCACTCAACACAAAATCCAAGAGTAAATCAATTCTAATAAATGAACTCCTTTTGGTCACATCTTTAATTAGTTTAGAACAAATTTAAATTAGCTTAATTAAGACACTACAACCCATGAATAATAAAGGGGTAAACACAAATCCAAAATCTAAATAATAAAACAAATAATTTTCATTACTAAAGGAAAACACATCCTAACATTATAAAAGAGGGAAAATTAAAACAAAACAACACATGACCCCTAGGTCACAATTTTCCTTTAACCAAATAATTCTAACACACACACAATCACACATTGCCATGGTGACCCTAGTTGAATTCTTCTCGAATTCCAATGTGGTTGGTCTCCAATCCCCTGATATTGTTGTGAATATAATTTACCTATGAAATAGAGAATGCCTCCTTTGGCCTTGTGGCCGTATTAAAACATTCATGTCAAATATGCAATATAAATATGAAATCAACTATATACGAATTAATATCATCTATGCAAATATGATATCACTTACAATTTCTAGCACATTTCTATTCCACATTTTATACATGTCAAAACGATCATCACATTAATCCAATTATCAAGATCTACTCAATATGACTAAATATATCACATGTCAGAATTACAGATAAATAACCATGTCAAAAGTATATCAATATCAACATCAAATGTCTCCAGTAGTCCATATGCATCATATAAGAATCAAATCAATAACAGTTCAGTATCTCTGATATCTACTAACATGCTATATCAAAAACTATAATATATCCATAAGTGCAGACAACAATATCAAAACAATAATAAAAAAGGTGTCAAAGGGAAGTGGGCACTACATCCCCCTCCCCTTAGACTCGACTTCCTCCTGGAAGTCACCGAACAGATGTGGAAATTTTACTTGTAGATGAAGACATCCTCCCATGTAGCTACAGCCTCATCATATCTCGTCCCACTAGACCCGAGACTTGATCAATCTATCTGCCGTGAAGGCCCAGTGGTCCTACACTCTATAATGTGTACAGCTCCACCATCACCTGCTCTTGATCTTGCACCTGTAATGAAGTCCAATCTAGCACGTGAGAAGGATAATAAAAATATCTCCTAAGCACAAAAACATGAAAAATATCATGGACGCGAGACAAGTTAGGCGGTACTTCTAGATGATAGGCCAGGGACCGAGGTGCTCCAAGATCCCAAAACACAGGAGCAATCTTAGAACATTATCGTGTAGTGGATAAGGCTCTTATGCGGTATGACATGAAGAAACACATTTGTGCCCACCTCAAAACTACGATCTCGTCCTATACTTGGTCTACATAATTCTTATGTCTGTCTCCGTGCCTCTTGCGTCTCTATCCGATCAAGGTAACTCGCTGCTCCATATCCTGTAATAATGCTTTGCCCAAGAGAAACCCTCTCCTCAATCCTGTCCCAAATAAGAGGTGTCCCGCACTCTCTTCCATATAAATCCCGAAAAGGAGCCATGCCTATTGAACTATGGAAACTATTTTTGTATGCAAACTCCACCAAATATATATACTCCTCCCATCTCGATCAAGTGTTGATCCATAACGCACATACTAAGCATGTCCTCTAGGATCTTATTCACCCACTCGGTCTGTCCATCTATCTCATGGCGATATACTATGCTGAAACTAATCCTCGTCTCGAGAGCATATTGCATGGTCGTCGAGAAATGGGAAATGTACAAAGGTTCTATGTCGCAAATGATCTTCTGAGGGATCCCACGTAATCTAACAATCTCATCAAGGTATACCCATGCCACTGCACTAGATGTATAGGTGGTCTTCACCAGAGAAAAATGAGCTACTTTCGTCAACTTATCCATCGTGACCATGATGGCATCATGGTGGTATATCGACGTAGGTAACCCAATGATGAAGTCCATGGAAATGGTGTCCCACTTCCACTTCGGTATGGCATGAGGATAGAGAAGGCTAGTGGGATGTTGATGCTCGGCCTTCACCCTATGGAACTCTAAACATCATGACACAAATGAGGCCACATCTCTCCAAATTCCTCTCTAAAAATACAACTATGTCGGGGTAGCATGCATCTTCTTCACCTCGAGATGGGCTGAATAAGTCACATGATGAGCCTCTCGAAAACCGTCTCTGTCTCAAGCCTCCATCTCTAGGAACATATACCCAACCTCGTGTCTCGAGAAGGCCATATACCTCTAATGAAAATCCATCAAATATCCCCTCAAGGGGTCTCTGTGACTCAATTTCTGCTCTAGTTTGTAAGGTAGAAATTGTCCCGAGGAAGCCGCTAGAAAATCCTACTCCGCAAATCTGTGCCCACCAAGGTGGCCATAGTCACATGCCTCCATCTACTCAAGGTGTCTGAAACCACATTCTCCTTCCCCTTCACATGCTCTATATCCATGTCATACTCACAAAGCAACTTCATCCAATGCCGCTGACGAGCATTGAGATTGGACTATGGGAAGAGGTGGCGAAGACTCAAGTGATCGATCTCGAGTGTAAATCCCGCCAAGAAGGAAATGTCTCCACCACACTAAGGCTTGCACAACTGCTACAAGCTCAAGATCATGAGTCAGATAATTAAGCTCATAATATTTGAGTTTGCAAGACTCAAAAGCAACCACTCGCCCTCCCCGCATCAACACACCTCCAAGTTCTACCAAAGAAGCATCTGTGTAAATGTAGAACTCACCTTGAGGTTCACAAATACTTGTGAGAATAGGTGATTTCATGAGGCATTCCTTCAAAGATGTATTGAAATTCTACTCACATCTATCTGACCATACAAAATTCTTCCCTTTCCGCTAAAGGGAAGTGATGGGGTGCACAATCGAGAAAATTCCTGAACAAATCTCCTGTAATATCCTACTAGACCCATGAAGTTGCACACCTCGGTCACACTAGTGGGTGCTGGCCAATCCATGATGGCTCAAATCTTGGAAGGATTGACTACGATACCTTCCCCAAAAATGATGTGGGCCAAATAGCACCTCTTTCTAAAAGAACACACACTTCTCTAAGTTCCCGTAAAGACACTTGCTCACGAAGACACCAAGAAGCTATCGAAGGTGCTCCTCATGCTCCTCACACGTATGTGAGTAGATCAAAATTTCATCAAGGAAGATGAGCACAAAGTGATCTAGAAAAGTCTTGAATACCCCATTCATCAAACTCATAAACACTGTGGGGGAATTCATCAAACCGAAAGGTACCACTATGAACTCGTAGTGGCCATATCTCATATGGAACGCGGTCTTATGAATATCCACCTCCATAATCCTGAGCTGATGGTACCCTAACTTAAGATCTATCTTGGAGAAAACTATAGCCCCTTCATCTAATCAAATAAATCGTCAATGCGTGGAAGGGGGTAATGATTCTTGATCGTTACTTTGTTCAGTTGATGGTAATCAATACACAACTGTAGAGATCCATCCTTCTTCTTCACAAAGATCACTAGTGCACCCCAAGGGGATACACTAGGATGGATTAGGCCCTTCTCTAGAAGGCCCTCAAGCTGCAACTTGATCTCACATAGCTCAAGAGTAGTCATCCGATAAGGTGCTCGTGAGATAGGCTCTGCGCCTGGAACCAGATCTATATGGAAATCTATCTCACGTGGGGAGGTAACCCCGATATCTCCCTAGAAACACATCAAAAAAATCTCTCAAGATGGGATGGTCATCAAGGGATGGTCCGCTAGACTCATCCTCGATATGTCAAGCCCATCGCGCACACCGCTTAAGCTACATAGCGGAGATGGTGTGAATGGAAACGGGTCTCCTAACTCCTGATATCACTAAATCCACTCCAAGATCATCTATGCAAGAAATAGTCTAATGGTAACAGTCCACTCTAGCTCTATGAGTAGATAACTATTCCATGCCCAAAATAACACCATAAGATCCTACTGAAGGATTCAAATATCCAAATTAGTGGTGAAGGGTCCCAAATCCACTACACACTCCTTAACTAAGGAGTCTACAGAGATTTTGGCTCCAAAAGGCATCTCAATGCCCTAACTACAACCCTGCCTAACTGCCACCGACCTGAAATGATCTTCTAAGGATGGTGCAATAAATGAATCAAAAGAACCGAGAATCAAATAATATAGAGGCGAAACACCATCAATACTACCTGCTCGTCTCAATCACGGTGCTCTACTACTTAGTCCGGTGTTTCTCGACCGCTGCATAGATCCAATGACTCCTTGTGATATCTCCAACCCTAGGCTCGAGCTCTGCATCTTACCATTGTTAGGGTTATGTGGGAAATCTCTCTAATGATGTCTAGTAACACCACATCCATAACAGCTTCCTGGTCCTCTCTAGTGGGATTCAGCTCCAGCTGGTACTCTAGATGTCTGAGCTGTGGATCTTGATGATCCAGCTACGGACTGTTGAGGTCTCTACTGATGAGATCCTGCTGACCGAGCTCTTGGCGCACCTGTGTCATGGTGGGACCCCTCAGGAGGAGGCCCCACACTTCGTCCTCTCCTTGCATCAAATCTCCGAGGGGGCCAAGGTGGGAGGGTCTCTGCTATCTGCTACTGTGGGTGGCATGAATGAAGCTCGCCTAAAATCTGTCCACTCCCGGAGGAGGAACTCGACCCCTTCGACCTACCATCCTACATCTGCTGGATATGGCTCCGAACTCTATCTCTAGCCTCGCCGCATCTTCCTCCATGTTTCATGTGCAATATAGGCCTTCTCCATGACCTCTACTAATGTCTATGGGAAGTGAAAGTGCATCGCGCCACCTAAATCTAAGTTCAAGCCATGGATGAACCTGTGAATATGTACCTACTCATCCTATATATATTTGATGTACCAGAGTACGTTTAGAAATCGACTCTCATACTCAGCTATAGTCATCGATGCCTAACAAAGGTCGTGAAACTCATCTATCTACTACTGTATAAACCTCATCAGAAAATATCTACTCTTGAAACGCTCCTCAAATAGCTCCCAAGTGACTGTCTCTGAATCAACATGGAGCTTCTTCTCCTCGGTCCTCCACCGCACTCTGCTCCATCCCTCGGGAAGAAGGATCGCAACACAATCTTTTGTGTTGCTAGTAAAAGGATAGAGCTTGAAGCATCCGCTAAAGCTCACTAACCAGGCCTTTGCCTAAAAATATCCTATATCACCCGAATAGTGAGATGGTCATAGCTTCAGGATATCCCTGATATGGTCTGCTACATCGATGTCCGATGACCTCTAGGTCTGCATCTGCATGATCCTCTCTCTATCTAGGGCTCGAGCCCTATCCTAATGACCTAAGATCCTGTCCCCATGTCCTTTATGTGGTGACTCTATCCTAGCCAACTCTGCGTAGAATTTCTCTACCCTATACTCCTCGCTGTGTCCAGTGGATGCCTGAGCCTATATTGATGGCTCCATGCCATGTCTAGCAAATAGTTCTCCCAAGGGCTCTCCGTGTATGGTGGCATTGACCTCCTGAAGCGTCTATAAAATCTAAGTTAGAATGGCTGATACGGCCTACTCTGGTAGTGGTATATCTAGGTCCATATGAAAAGACCCCTCGCCTAATCCGCGCTTCCCGCATGCATCAAGGCAAGAGTTAGTTTATTGTTCTAGGTCTTGTTTCAGTTTTCCAAGTTTTTTATTTCATACAATTGTCAAACATTATAGCTTTCAAGATTTTAAAGAATCAATTTTGCACTAGGTTAAATGTTCATGTTCATGTTTTCTAGGTGTGCCCAAGGGTCCAAGATTTGAACCCATGACTCTGATACCAAGTGTAACACCTGCAAAAAAAATGTTCTAGGAACTCACTTCAATAAAACACTTAACCCAAAAATGTGACTATTTTTTTTTTTGTTTTAGCTAAAAGAGAAGGTTATGATACAAGGATGCAACAAGGGTACATTAATCGATAATTCTATAGGAAGGTAACAAGGATTAGTTTACTTAATTAAATATTTTATTTCCTTCAATTAAGATCAAACCTAACAAGGCTAACCTTAGGATAAATTATTCAATTCATTACAATAATAGCTTAAAGATCCTTTAATAAAATTTCCTACACACACAAGGATTGTAAAGACATTACAACCTTAGGCCCTAAGAGGCCCCAGTCACCCATGTACACATACCCTTAAGGATTTTACATTAAAACATTTAAAATACATTTCTTCTTAATAAAGGTAGTGTCAATTCTCCATCCTCGATCAAATCCATCTTAGCCACTAGATCCTAGGGTTCTCAACAAGCCCTAAAAATCATTATGAAACTCTATAAATACATTTTTTATTATATACTTCTCATTTGGTTCATTTTCCTTTGTTAAATTTGCAGGTTGGAGGGGAGGAAGCCATGGGAGCAAATGAAGAAGCTATGGAGGATTCTACAAGAAGATTTAGTCTAGGTTTAGCCTAGTTTTGTCTTTTTTTTTTTGTAATCTACTTCCTTCAAGGATTTGAGAGGAGTTTCCTCCTCCAATCTAGTTTTTGATCAAATATTTTAGTGCATTGGGTTTAAATTTGGGGCAAACCCTACCCGATTTGATATAATGAAAGAATGCTTTTAGATTCACCATTTAAGTGTTTTCTTATCTCATTCCTATGAATTTATTTTAATTCTACTTGCTGGTAGTGATAGATTATACTTTACAACTTAGCAAATGGTGTACACGGGTTAAATTTCATGCACAGGTGCGGGTCCACAGAATTTTGTCATAAATGACAGGACCGCCACCCAGAGCAGACATCGGCGCTTCTGGAACCGTTGTCCGCTTGATGACAAACCACGATCCGCCGCTTCTCCGCAGTGGTGGTTGCGAAACCACCACCTTACCTAGGTGACAAACACATGACCACCGACTTAAAACATTGGTTTGCTCTGGGTGACAAACTGTGTACCGCTGCCCTCCAAAGCGACAATTGTGAAACCGCCACCTTGCCTGGGTGACAAACACAGGACCACTGAATTACTGGGCGGTGGTTTTCAGACCGCCGCCTTAGCTTGATCAATAGTTATGGGACTGCCTCTTTGCAGACAGATGGCGCTTGTTTCGATAAACAACCATAATGCCGAGAATTTTACAAAAACTTAAAGTTGTTAAAGGATGTAAAAATGCATTTTAAGTTGTCTTTGTTCATTTCAAAGTTCCAGAATTGAGGTTTGTTGCTCATTTACTCATTTCTTAGTTAAGTCTAGTCATTTTAAAGTGTTTCCATTTCTAATAAAATTCATCTACTTATAAGAATAATTTCTATTTGTTTAACTAAGTTCTTCTTTTCATTACAAGAGCAAAAAGGAATGTAAATCTATTTTATTTCTTTTTCATTTCCTCATATAAAATCAACTTTCTAAATGCAATATAATCTAACTTATTTTCCTCTTTCATTTTACTACAATGTTCATTCATTCAAAATAACCATATTAACTTTATTTTCCATACAATGATATTTTGTATACAAATTCAACTTCTAACAATCTCTACATTTTCTTCTTTCTCACATTTACAATACAATAAATACTCAATGAAAATATACTTTCTTTTCCATTGTAAAATAGATTAATCTTTCAATACAAACACTATTTTTCTCACAATACATTCAAGATTTCAACAAGAAGAAAATACTTTCTTTTCTATTTGCAAACTAACTTTACAATAACATTCTTTCTTCTTTCTTTTCTCATTTGTTTCTTTCCACATGCAATACAATAACAATAACAACAATTGGATTACAACTTTTTTTACAAATTCATTACAATTTCCTCCACTTGAAGTGGGAATCCATACAAAATGTAAATACAAGAATGAATACATTATTACAATTTCTTCCACTCTAAGTGGGTAAAAATACAAGGAAGTTTCACATGGTCACCAACAAGACTCCAA
Organism: Taxus wallichiana var. yunnanensis; assembly: GCA_018340775.1. Lineage (NCBI taxonomy): Eukaryota > Viridiplantae > Streptophyta > Pinopsida > Cupressales > Taxaceae > Taxus > Taxus wallichiana. The sequence goes on from CM031242.1 coordinate 1,021,650,886, forward strand.
TGCTCCAAACACCAACAAGGTAGCTTTTCCAAGAATTTTCTTGATTCACAACAAAATAGGGGGAGAGGCAATGCTCTCCACCCAACCAAGATACCCAATGGAGAGGAGAAGCCATCCTCCCCATTGGCCCCCAAGCCCCAACCACATTACAATGGGAGAAGATCTCAACTCATGGAAACTACTAGCTTCCACAATACTTAACATATAATTTCACATTCATTCCATTTACATAAAAAACACAACAATAACTCAATAAGAAGAAAACAACAAAGCAACAAGATCACAACACTTATCAAGAAATCCAAAAGAGTAAATCCTATGGGGAGGCCACTTATGCCTCCTAATTGGAATGGGTGCCCAACTAAAAGTCTCCAATGCAAAACACAATTTCCCTATCAATTCTTATGTCTCCCTCAAGTACCCCTTATACCCGCATACACTCTTATGCCTCCTCATAATAATAACAAGAAGAAATGCAACCATTCCTCATACTAGATGGGGCACCCAAAAAAATCCCTCCATAAAAGTGATCTCTTATGCCTCCCTACAAGAAAACTCCCCATAGTCTCCTCCCACTCCCAACTTAGGCATTCTACCCATACCCAACAAACATTTCAAAGAGACAACAACATTCAACATAACATATACACACATACAATAAACAAATAACATAATTTAAACTAAGGTGAAGCTCCTACCTCTCCATGGTAGAGCTTGTTCCAAGTATGAAGTTCCAAGCTCCTCCAAAGATCAAGCAAGCATCCACAAGCTCCAAAAATCCACAACTCTCTCAAAATCCTCTTACTCTCCAAAAATTCAAGAGACTAAAAATGATTATCCAACCCCAAAACAAGCAACAAGAATTCAATAAATAGAGAAAAGAGAGGGAGGGATGATGTGGCTCCAAGTAGGATGCCACCTCATTTCCTCTCCACTCCACATCACTTGGTCAACCTCATATTCCAAAGCACCATTAATAAGTGGTTGGAGGAATGAGAATAACCTTACACACTCCATCTAAGCCCACTCCCTGAAAGGAGAAAATTAAATATTTAAAAGGATGTGCATTGATCATTTTACCTTTTTAACTTCCCAAAAGACCAAAAAGAGCCTAAATTTGAGCCCCCAACCCATAAGTAGGGTTGGCATGGGCATTTAAGAGGTGTGGGACAAGTTTAACTTGTCCCGCAAGCTTCCAAATTTGGCCTCTAAGGCTAAATTCGAGGTTCCCATGAACGGTAGAGTGTGCTATACTCAAAAATCAAACACACTTCACTCAACACAAAATCCAAGAGTAAATCAAGTTTAATAAATGAACTTCCTTTTTGGTCACATATTTAATTAGTTTAGAACAAATTTAAATTAGCTTAATTAAGACACTACAACCCATGAATAATAAAGGGGGTAAACACACATCCAAAAATCTAACTAATAAAACAAATAATTTTCATTACTAAAGGAAAACACATCCTAACATAATAGAAAGGGAAAATAAATAAAAATAACACATGCCCCTAGGTCACAATTTTCCTCTAACGAAATAATTCTAATAGACACACAATTATACGTTGCCATGGTGAACCTAGTTGAATTCTTCTCAAATTCCGATGTGGTTGGTCTCCAATCCCCTGATATTATTGTGAATATAATTTACCTACAAAACAAAGAATACCCCCTTCGGCCTCATGGCCGTATTAAACATTCATGTGTAATATGTAATATAAATATGAAATCATTTCTATACGATTTAATATCATCTATGCAAATATGATATCACTTACAATTTCTAGCACATTAATATTCCACATTTTATACATGTCAAAATGATCATCAAATTAATCCAATTATTAAGATCTACTCAATATAACTAAATATATCGCATGCCATAATTACGTATAAATAAACATGTCAAAAGTATATCAATATCAACATCAAATGTCTCCAGTAGTCCATATGCATCATATAAGAATCAAATCAATAACAGTTCAATATCTTTGATATCTACTAACGTGCTATATTAAAAATTGTAGTATATCCATAAGTGCGATTTATAGTATCAAAATAATAATAAAAAAGGTGTCGAAGGGAAGTGGGCACTACAGAGTGAAACATTGGAGAAGGAAGAGGGATGATGAAAAAGGTTTGATAGAGTAGACTTGAATTGATGAGAAAAATGTTTGGGGGTAGTATTGTGCTAAACTCATCTTTCTTACGACCAAGAACATATGAATGGTGTGCAACTTTTTTCAATGTGATGAAAGAGAAAGGTGATTTCATGTGCATGTCATTGATGCAACATATATATGATGATCAGTATTTCTAACATAAACCTTCATATCTATGAATCCAAAACATAACACATGTTGGATGCCCAAAATCCACATTTAGGGTTTCTTATATTGTTGATTTGAAGCACATTTGTGGTTAGGGTTTCACCTTCAATCCTTTAACTATTTAATAGAAAATCCAAAGATGATGTCTCGAAGAGGTTAAAATTTAAGGAGTGAAACATCAAGGAGGAATAAGGGTGATGAAGAAGGGATTTGAGAGAGGAGAAATCTAGGGGTAGAAAAATGTTGGGGAAATGAGAGTGAATCTCTTCTTTCTTATGAATAGGAACATATGAATGACGTGCCATTTTTGTCAATAATTTGAAAGATAAAAGAGGTTTAGTGTTGAGGTTCTTGAGGGAACATACTTTGGAGATATATCATAAATTAAGGCGTTGTCTATAAATATTTAATTACTTGTTAACATCACAAATTCACCAACTAGTATCTTATAGTAAATTATTTGAGGATAATTCATTATTAGACTATCTTTTTTTTTTGTATATATTAGTGATAGTGTTTACTTTTACCATCTACATTTTGTCAATGCAACAAAGGAATTTAAAATTGTGTGATTTTTTCTATTATTATGTAGTGAGCGGAAATTAGCGTAACAAAATATTGGATGCTTCAAAGATTTCTACCCGCTACGTTGACAACAACATATATAAAATTAACCTTCCATTAAGCCTCGATGGTTTTTATATGTCTATCCCTAAACTCTCATTATGGCCTAGTTGGAAGAATGGTGGTGCAAGTCTAAAAAGGGTTGGATGGAATCACATAAAAGAATAAGATGAAGTAGGGATACTATCTCACAATAAATTTGTAGAACCTCAAAAAAATTCACAAGATGTTGTGAATGAGCTCACATACATTCCCATTAAAAAGTATAATTGTTCACACAATGCATTATAGGCCTAGTAGAGAAAGAAACACATTATTGAAATATCTAATCATATTAAATGGTTGAGATATTTGAGTATGATATACTATTTCCTTGCCCATCACAATTTATAGATCATCCTTATCATGCAAATTATCTTCTCTATTAAGAGACAACTTAGCGTCAAAAAAGGTGATCAACATTTTCTTTATAGATATGGATGTCCAAGCCCTTGGATTAGGTTCTTCCATGGACTATATATTACGTTTTCACTTGTGTTTACCATGTTTTTTTTTCCGCCACACATATGTTATTAATACACAAAATAATTTGCTTGGAGTAATACCTAAAAGTTGTGAATATAATAATAGGGATTTTCAATTTGAGATCTAATAGATAGATTAATGTTTGATAAAAGTTTCATTAAATAGGTGATATGAATATTGTGAGAAAAAGTGACACTTGGTCCACATGTGACTTATCGTAAGAAAATAAAGGTTCGTAAATGTTCCCTCCTTAATAAATTCCCAACCTAAAATCATCCTCCCTCAATCCCTTTCTTCATCGTGACTTTTCCTTTCTCCAATTTTGCACCTTCAATCCTTCAAATTAAAATTCTTCAAAGACCTCCTTATCGTTGTCTTCATTGCACCATTTTGACATGATTTCTAGTTATAATGAAAATAATAATTATAGTTTCCATAATTTTACATTGGAGAAAAATACATTTTCTTGGCATGAAATCCTTTACTGAGTAAGTTTAGGAAATAATAAACAATCACTTTCTAAATTGAAAAATAATACTGAAAGTAAAGGAATTTTGTTTTATTTTTCTTCAATTTTTTATGTTCTCGTAGTTAAACAAGAACAACAATACACTATAGCAAGTCCATTCATTGTAATGTTTTGGTGGTGAGAGATAATGTTCAAACTTAGAAAGTGTAATATTCCCTTTCCTATGCCTAAGGCCTAAGGGCCAATTTAAGTCCAAGCCTTGGTCCTATGCCTAAGGCCTAAGGGAGAATTCAAGTCAAGCCTATTGGGTATGAATATCTAGTCCATTTTATTATAATTGTTCATTGACATAAGTAAAAAGGTGTTTTGAAGGGACTAGATGTTATGTTTTGTCGTTAGGAAGGGGCCACATGGTACTAATGTTCTAATTTTGTGTTGGGGGGTTACTTTTGGACCATGGAGCCTCAAAAAGGGAAAATTAATTAAGTTAATTTTATTTTATCAGCCCTTCCAAGAGAAAAATGCGACCAGGGTTTATTGGGGCTCTTTTGCCTTAGAGAAGTTATATAAGGAGTTGGGAAAAAAAAGGAAAAGGACTTTTGCATACATAATTATTTTACTTTATGTGTAACTATTGTTTACAAATCTAAAGCTTGAGGAGTGAAATCCCACAGAACCCTAGCTTTGGTGGTGAGAGATCCATCCCTAGCTAGCAGGGCATTCTTCGGTAGTGAGAGATCTACCCTAGCTTGTCACTTTGGAGTTGTTTTCAGGGCTGATTTATAGAGATATTTTTAGGGGTTTTAGAGGAAGGGTTTAGAGGGTTTTGGAGACATTTGGTGAAGATAATCAAAGGGTTTTCAGATCATATTTACGACAGCCATTTGAGCAGGGATTAACATCACTTTGAAGGCATTTTCATCAATTTCCAACCCTTTTCCAAGCTAGGTGACTTGTTTGGAATATTGTAGCCTTTATTTGAGGGGTTTCTAGTGGTATGAATTCAGATCTGAAGGTTGGAATATCATCTCCTATATTTTTAAATGTTATTTCCAAAATCTCATAGTTTTTACAGTTGTAATTAGAGAGTTATGAATTTTAGAAGTTTTCTAGCTGTCTAGGGCACGCTGTAATTTTCTAGCAGCATTTTATTATCTGAAAAATTCCAAAAACAATTTTCTTATGTTCTTTATATTATTAGAAATATCTCTTTAAATTTTCAAGTAATTTGGGTGGATATTTTGGGAGATATTAATTTTCTAGTGTTAGCTTCCCTAACTGTAAAAATCTGCAAAAATCGGTATTTTATTTGGCTGCAATTTTTCAATATTTTGTGCATTTTTAAGGGGTATCCCACAAGGGATATTTAATTATTATTAGAGAGTTTTTTTCCATCCTATTGGGATTGAAAGATGGGAGACAAAGACAGTGAGGATATAGGTGTAGATCTTATGAAACAATTGTTCACCAACATGGTAAAGCAACAGGAGACTACCAATCTCTATTTGAGCTATCTCACTGAGAGATTAACACATGACATGATTGATGCTCATGTAGAAAGAGGAGAAAATAGCAATAGGGGACAACATGGTCAAAGAGGTGAGGGTGGACATTCAGGGCAGCGGTCTCCCCATTCTTCTACCAGGCCTTTGGGGTTTCACGAACCTTCTTTCTTGAAGGATCCGGAAGTTTCACAGGTACGAAAACCAATGGATATTGTAGATGAGGAGTCTTGTTGGGAAAAGTACCAGACCTTGAGTGATGGATTTCGTGACAACATGCCATTCCAGGAATATTACAAAATGAAGATTGGCAGCAGGCCTAAGAGAGATCATCAGGTACAAGTACCAGAGTTGCAAAGGAGATTGGGACAAATTTCTATTCCACACTTCGACGGTTCTAAGAAGTGTACTGCATAGTCTTGGGTTTAGAAGTTGAAGACATACTTCGAATTGAATCCTATGCGTGAGGAAGATGTAATTAAGTTTGCAATCTTACATCTTGAGGGAGATGCTCATGATTGGTGGCATCATGGATTGATTATATAAGGACACATACACATTACTACTTATGCAGAGTTCACACAGAGGCTAGTGAGAATATTTGGTATGAGGGACGCGTGACAATATTTTAGGGAGTTAACTCATTTAAAATAGACCGGTTCCCTGGATCAATATATAGCAGATTTTCGAGATTATCGGTCTGGTACTCGATGTTACGGAGATGAGGTTGATTTCATTGTTCATAACAGTTTGATAGATGATCTCCCTAGGTTTGTGAAGGTATTTGAGCCTTCTTCTTTGCATGAGGTTGTTAAGAGAGCTCGAGACTTATAGTTATCCACTCCACAAATGAGGGTTCCACATCACATTTAGCAAAGGGGACCTCCATCTAGATCGACGAACTTCACGCGGAGGGAGCCTCCACCGAGGCAGGAAGTGGCTAAGGAGCCAATCATTTCCTGAGAGGATAGAGATGAGTTGAGGTGAAAGAAACTAAGTTTCAATTTCCGTACACCTTAGGTTCCAAGACATGATTGCAGAGGTAGAGGGAGGGCCCAATTCATTGAGGTCTTCAAGGAGAGTGAGGAGTTAGAGACTCGTGAGATGGATGATGGAGATGGGGTTGTGTTGGATAGTGTTGATGCGGGGCAGAAGGAGGAGACTTTTCCTCGGGAAATTATAGCCACATTGTCTAGTACTCTGATGTACAAAACATTTAGGATTAGAGGAGTTATGCAGGGTCAACGAGTTGTGGTACTCATTGATAGTGGGGCAACCCACAACTTTATTGATGCCTCATTGGTTGAGAGGTGGGGATTACAGATAGATGATTTTGAGGGCTTCAACGTGGTTATAGCCAATAGAGAGTTTATGAGGTGCACACGGTGGGTTCCCCAAGTGAGCATCACGATGGGTAACTATACATTTACTAATGATTTCCACATTATTGGTATGGGAGTGACCAACATAGTGCTAGGAGTGTAGTGGCTTCACTCTCTTGGTGAGTTTCGGACTAACTTTCAGACGATGGAGCTGAAGGTTAAGTCTAAGGGCAAGAATGTGCTTTTGAGGGGATTATCTACAGGAGCACCTAGGGTGGTTACAACTTAGTGGATGGAGAGGAATCTCCAATATTATCGAGATTTTATTATTGTTGATCGATGTGAGTATAATGGATATTGTGGATGTGACCAATAGTGTTGTGCATGAGACAGCTTACAAAGATTGGGGATACATGTTTAAATCATTATATTGGTTGTCTAAGGTTTCGGTAGACTGGAGATCTCATTTTCTTGTTGAGTACTCTAAGAACCGACACACTTGTGAGATTCTGGATGGTCACATATAGGATGGCACCTATAGATTGGAGGATGAGATGATATTCTATCAGGACATAGTATACCTTGTTATAGATTCATGGTTAAGGATGGAGATATTGTGACATGTGCATTGTTATTTTGTGACTAGACACTTAAGCTTTGATGAGACCTACAGGTGCATATCAAAGAGGTTCAGATAACGTGGGTTGAGGGAGGATATCCTCAACTTCATATAGGGATGTATGGTTTGTCGTTATAACAAATCAAAGCTTACAGGTTCATCATGTTCTGATTCGACATGGGATAACACTCCTATGTATTTTACAGCTTCTGAGCATGGTGGGAATTTCACCCATGTGCTAGTCAGTGGAGGGATGGAGTTGACTCAGCTACCTAGTTATTCAGTAGGTTATCACTCATCACAGGAGGTGAACTGTTGGTACCAAATTGATTCTCCCTCAAAGTCTAAGCAACATCACAAGTTTTGGAAGGAAGCTTAGAGACAAATAGATCATGGTGAGTCATTTTGTATCCGGGGATGGGATCTAACTAGCCCTCTAGTCACTCAGATGTGGAGAAATGGATAGCACCCTCAAGAGGATTTGATCTATCCTCACTATTTTAGGTTGTGCCTTTCAACCAAGGTAAGAGAACCCTTTTGTAGCCTATTGTTTATGGAGGAGATGGAGATGTCCTTCCTAATGAAGTTGTTAAGGAGACCTTGAAGAAAATATGATCAATGCAACAAAATCTAACTCTCACGAGTTATCACTCTAGATAGTGGAGATATTCTCTAGGCAAGGTTCAAGCTACTAAAGACATTTGGAATCCTAATTGTTTCTGTATGTTTTGGTAATAAAATTTATGCATTTGTATACAAACATGACAAACAAGGGTAGTATGGGTAGGATTTGTTTTTTTAATAAGTTTTGGTGGGAGGTGAGGCAAAATAAACTTGATTTGCCAAATCTCTGAGAACTCTTACAAAATGGAAAGTCTAGATAATAGAATGCTTCAGAATAGCTAAAAAGTTCCTTTAACAAGAATATATACTTCAATGGAGGCCCAAATTATCACTTTTTCAAACAATCTATGAGATTTTAACACAAAGGCTTGAGTTAGAAGATCCAATAAAACATAAAAATCTAAGATCAATCACGCATGAGGTACACCTTGTTAGTACCAAAATTTGTTCTCCTTTTCAAACCAAGAAGCAACACGTATTCAATAGGGAACTTAGAGGTAGACAGATCATAAATGTATGTCATTTTGTAGCTGGGGATAAATCTAGCTTTCCCTTTGTTACTTTGATTTGTGGAGAGATGGATAACACCTCAAAAGGATGTGATCTTATCCTAACTATTTTAGGTTGTGCCTTTCAACCAAGGTAAGAGAACCTATTGTGTAACCTCTGTTATTTGAAAGGAGATACATGTACCTTTCTTTTGCATAAATTTTATAGAGAAGGCCTTGGGGAAAATATGATCAACACACCAAATCTGAATCTCACGAGTTGTCACTTCCAGATTATGGAGATATTCTCACAACAAGGCAAAGGTTACTAAAGACATTTGAGACCCCGATTTTTTCTCGCATGTTTTGGTTATGAATTTATGTACGCACATGACAAACAGGGGTATTATGGGTAGGATTGGTTGTTATTAAATGAATTTTGGTGGGAGGGGAGACAGATGGACTTGACTCACCGTATCCTTGAGAGCTTATGCAAAATTGAAAGATTCAATCAACAAAATGCCACAAAAGGTTAAATTGTTTCCTCAACTAGATTATGTGTTTCAATTCGTGCCCGATCAACACTCTTTCACATGACCTGTGGGATTCTATCACAAAGGATTAAGTCGAGGACCCAAGAAAGAACCAAGTTTTAAAGCAAGTCATGCCCGAGGTACACCCAAAGGCATACAAATAATCACTCTCAACAAAATGAAAGAAAAGTGATTTTAAACCGTTTATCCCATTCCCGATGAATGGTCTTCTCGAGAAATGAAAGTACAGATGCCACTAAACTATCACAAGGACTAAAACCTATGTGATTGGACTATATTTTGGTACAAGATTGCAATACAAACAAGAAAAACTACCCGTATGCATTCAGAAATGAAATAAATACATTTTACTCAAGATTGACATAGAATAACTCAAAGTTTGATGAAATTTATCAACAAGGGAAAGTTTCTAGAAAAATATAAAAGCTTGTCAATGGATGTATACTTGCAACCACCTTGAAACGATCAAATCTGACACAAAGAGAGATATACAAGCTTCTCTAGATAGCTTCTCAAAATTGATGGGCTCTGTCAAGATTTTTCTGCTAGAGAAAATCAGTCCTGATCTTTCCAAAAATTTCAACCATTTACACAATGAATTCGTGCCCTTTATAGCATTTCCAACAGAGCCCCTTCCTCCCAAAAGAAAAAAACTTTAAATGCACTAGTGCTTGCCATGATTATTTCTTGATTCACATAATCAGATCATCAAAATTCTCCAGATGTTTCAGGGAAAATCTCTTCGATTTCTTCCCTCATTCAACTCCTTTCTTAGGAAAAACATGCCTCCATCCATTCGCCAACCACTTCCACCCCATATCAATCAAATCTGGCCCCTTTCATGCTTAGGAGAAGAAAAATGAAAAACCGATTAGGCTCGAGAGTCAAACTACTTTAATGGTGAAAGACGCCTCCGATCTCCTCCACCAAACTCTAGATATCAAAATTAACTTGCTCCTCTACTTGGTGTGTAGAAAATAGCAAGAAATCATGAAGACTCACACTCCTAGGATTTTTACGAAAAAATGGGGAAAAATCAGATTTAGATGCTCAACAGCCATTGATCTTTGATTTTGAATGTGGTTCGTCCATGTGGAAGATGCAAAAATAGGCTTGGGGGCTTCTTTTGACCTTTTTTGACCCTTTTGAAAAAATGGAAAAATTTCCCATTTTGCCTAGCACCTCCGCTTCTGAAAATGGTCCTAAAACGTGTCCTGAGGTGGGCCCTAAAAGAAACATGGAGAAATTCTGGCATTTGACTATATTTTGGAAAAAGGAAAATTTTCCAAATTTCCCCCACAGGTCCGCCCTTGAGAAATACTTTTGACACGTGTCCCAATGTGAGTCCTAGTGGAAATACGCTTCCTCTTTTACTTTTAAATCTTTTTTCTCAAAAATAAATTTTTCTAATTTTCCTCCACGGGTCCGCACATCCGCCGTTGATCGGGCCATAACATTGACTATTTCCCATTAGGATCGCGGGCCATTTTTGCTATTTTAACCTTTATGAAGTAAAGAGGTGAAAATTATGAAATGCCTTCAATGGTCCGCCTCCTCCGCCCCTATGACTTTTCAAATTGGCACGTGTCACCGCGGCGCACCTTGAGGCAGTCCCAAAATTTGATAACTTGAATGAACGTAGGCTCGCCATTTGTCTTGCTCTCCAAATTTTTTGAAGGCTTGAAGCTCACAGAAGTTTCCACTTGTCAAGCTTCGAGGTAGTCTCCTTTAAGCTGTTGAAAATTCTAAGTAAAATACAAAGCAAGTGTAGGCTCCCACTTGTCATCCCGGCGCTTCCTTAAATTGAAACTCAAGGGCTAGTCCTCAAATATCTACGATTCCTCCACATGTCTCCATGGCATAACTTCAAGATGGTGCCCAAAGTAGAGACCTTGAATGAGCGCGAGCTCACCATGTGTCCCACTCCGCCAAACTACACCAACCGCATAAATTTTTTTCTAACTATGTGAAAGCAAAGGGAAGCCTCCACGTGTCCTCCCTCGGCGCTACTCCAAGGAAAATCCCAAAATTAGATCTTTAAATAAGCATCGTTCTTCCACATGTCTTGACTTCCGAAAACCTATTGAAATTTGTCTAAGTATGGGAAACCCACAGTAAGCCTCCACCTGGACACATTTTAAAGTTTGAGGCTTTTTATAGAATTTTTGAAGTGTAACGCTGCCGTGTTCATCCAATGGATGCCACGTTTCCCTGTTGATATAAGGATGCAAATTTGAGTGGAGGAAATGCCCGTTAAACCAGAAACATAGAGAAACAACCATTTGAGCTGAAATTGAAATTTTCTTCAAGGACAAAGATTTTAGAAATGTTGCAAGACTCAAATACATTCCTTGGGGACACATCAATTCATTTATCTTTGAGTATTTATGGAAAAAATGGTAGGGAAATCAGATCTTTACCGTGGAAAATTGAGGAAACAGAATATGAAAGTTTTGAAGGAACAGAGCATGAAAGACTCAAAATATAGAGCTTTTCCAAAGGAACAAAGGAACCATGAGACAAATACGGACACACACATGATCTTTAACCCAGGAGCAGATTAAGATGTCTATAAAGACTGCCAAACACAATACGGGAAAGGTAAAATGAGGTAGGCCATGAATCAATAAATCTTTAAGGGCACAAATGGGGCAAGAAAATTCTAAGCATTAACATTGGCTCGACTCAGGGTTGGGCACTCCCTGTGAGTGCCACAAGAAAAAATAGTAGACCAAGTGCCAAAATATCCATTGGGCAACATAGTCACTCGTAGAGAAGAGAAATGAAGCCATCTCTAAAAATAAACAAAGAAGCTAGCAAAAAAAGGTCACCACGGACCAGACAAGAAAAAAACACAAAAACAGGACACAAACAAAAACTATACACTATGCAAGAGGTGTTTACCTTTATGAAGAGGAATCAATTCAAGAAATTCTTCGATGCCCGCCATTAACAGCAGCTTCTAGCAATTCACCATCTAGATCCTTCAAGAAGAAGGTGTGTTCACCAATTCTCGATGTCAATGGAGTAAGGGCCCATCAAAATGAGTCAAACTTACCATGCTTGCACTTATCCTCATGCCTCGCTATCACATAGTAGCACAAGATCTCCAATATTGATGGCTCTAGGAGTGACCTTCTTGTCAAACAATTTCTTTAGCTTTTCTCTTAACCTTATATGCCTCTGGTGAGATGCCCTCCTCTCTTCATAAAGCTCAACAATTTGGTTGATGCAGCATCATGAGGACTCACTTCTTGATCTTCCAGTTGTTGAATGAACTGATATGAAGATAATTACATATACATGGGCATCGTGGCTCGAGTCCCATATACCAACTAAAATGGACTGCTTCTAGTGGCTCTTTTGATAGTGATCCTATTAGACCGCATAACAAACTTTAGTCATTCACCCCATTTCTCTTGTTCAACTCCAAGGTTCTTCTATAATCTTTAGTAAATTCTTATTGTTGGACTCAGCTTGTCCATTTCCTTGGGGATTATAATTACAGGCATATGTCAAATTGATCCCATATCTTTTACACATTGCCACCAAAGTTATAGCCCAAACTCATGGAATTATCAGCTATGATTTTGACTCAGTACTCCAAACTCGTAAATAATATTGTTTAGCACAAAATCCATGACAACTTGGTGTGTAGCCTTCTTGTGGGATTGCTTCCAACCTCTTGGTAAAGTAATTAGTGGCTACAAGAATCCACTTATGGCCAGAACTTGAAGGGTCTTAAATCTCACCAATGAATTCCATTCCCCATTTCTTAAATGGGGCTTCAATTGATACATGTTGCAAAGGTAGGGAACCTGAAGCCTTCACCTTCCAAAGAAATGCTAGCAACTCTCACATATTCTAACCAACATGGTTGCATCCTTGAAAAGTGTTGGCTACCAATAACCATCCCTTAGGATATTATGTGTAGTGACTCTTGGAGAAAATGTCCACATAAAAAGTCCTCCATGCAGATCAACAATTATTTTGGGGGCTTCATCTTCAGTGATGCATCTTAAGAGGACTCCCTCTGGATTCTTCCATGCCAACCCAAAATTAGTAATGACATATTTCTAGGAAGCCAACTTAAGCACTATTTTGTGGTTCTTATTCAATTGCCGAGGGTAGTTTAAGTTTCGAGATAGAACATCACATCCTTGTACCACTCAAAAATAATCAATCTTTCAAAAACAACTGCGCTTTCTTCCTCAATCTCATTTATCTCAATGGTGTGCAAGTTGCTCTCACCATAAGCTTAGCTAACCCCAAACCTCTCACGAACTTCGTGGTTTGGATGTCCATATCATACTCTTGCAATTTGTTCACCCATCTACATATTTTACTTCAGACTTCCATCTCTGACAGGATTTATTTTACCATGGTATGGGGAACATAAGCAACAACTTTTGAACTTAAAATATAAGGCCTGAAAACCTTTGTTGCTTTGACCAAGGAAAATGTCTTCTTTTCCATGATGGTGTATTTCATTTTTGCTACTTGCAAATCCTTACTGAAAAAGGAAATGGGCCTCTCAGCCCCTTCATCATCCTTCTGCAGCAAGACAAAAGCAAAATTGTTTTCTGAAGAAAAATAAAATAGCTGGAAAGGTTTCTTGTAATTTGGGGCTGCTAAAACAAGGGCATGCTTTAATGCCTCTTTGATTACATTGAAAGCTTGGATGGTAGCCTGTTCCCATTTGATGATCTGGTCCTTCTTTAACATGGAAGTGATTGGGATAGTCAACTCAAGCAAAGTTTGATATAAACCTTCTAATTAAGTTTATTTGCCCAAAGAAGGAATGAATTTCTGTTTTGGTTCTTGGAATTGGGACTTTCCCGATGGCCTCCACTCTTTCTCGGATCAATCATCACTCCTTCCTATGACACAATGTGACCGAGCAATTTTGCCTTCTCGCATTCCAAAATGACATTTCTTTAGATTGAGTGAGATGCCATATTCCCTACATCTGATCAACATCTTCTCTAAGTGCAGCAAATGGCCACTTCTCATTCTTGAAAACACTGTTACATCATCTTGGTAAATAGTAATAAAGTCATTGATGTAACCAGCAAAAGCAACATCCATTGCTCTTTGAAAAGTGGCTCTAGCATTCATCAGACCAAAGAGCATACTAACATATACATACGTTCCCCATGGAGTAGTGAAGGCTATCTTGATCCTTTCTGATTCTTTCACCATGACTTGATTATAACTAGAGAAGCCATATAACATAAAAAAGCAACTAAAAACTAGTCACTAACTCGTAGCATGTGCTCCATGTTAGGTAAAGGATAATTGTCCTTCATTGAGGCCTTGCTTAGATTCCCAAGAAGTCCACACACAACCCGATGTCATCATTCTTATTTCTTATCGGCACTAGGTTGGCAACCCAAGAAGAATACGTTGTCGGCCGGATAACTCCTCCATCCCTCACCTTCTTTAGCTCCTCTTGCATTTTGAGAGAAAACAGAGGATTAATTGTCCTCTTATTCTTCCCGAAGGGTTTTTCATTGGGCTCTAAGGAAATCTCATGTTAGAATAGGTCTTCTCTATACGCTTTGAGCTCGAGAATAGGTCTAAGCCATGCAATCTTGATATTTATTTAACAATTGGATGTATGACTACTTTTCATATTTCCCGAGACTGCTGCCTAGCCAAATCTTGCTTGGTTTCTCCTTCATGCCAAGGTCATGCTCCTCAACATCCCTCGAGGATGCCATATGCCTATTAATAATGTAGTCAACATTATCAAAATTCAATTCAAGAGCAACCAACCCTCTAAGAATGGTGTTGGTCTTTAGTTGGATGATGCCTTTGCCAAATAAGGTTTCCTTCCCTATTGTACAAACCATTGTCTCTCAATCGATGTTTTGATCAGCAAAATCTCCATCATTTCATAGAACCTTTTGATCCGAGCATCATCATCGAAAACCTATCAATGTTTTATATTGTCGGGACATAGGGTCTTGTCACTACCTCCACTTCATATTCACAATAAGCGGATGTTGCAAAATTGTCAAACCGAGACCCCAACACCGCAAGCTTGTCTCGCCAATTCATTGAACCTCTTTTCATGATGCACAATGTCAAGGAGTCATACATCTCAATGAAGTCACAAACCGCATGCTTGTACTATTTTAGTCACTTCGATTCTTTGTGGCATATAGATTTATGACTTGCTTGACAACTAGCTCTGAGTCTCCTTTGACAATGATGTCCCTGAAACCATACTTGAAGCAATTCTTAAACCTAACAACAATGCCTCATACTCAGTAATATTGTTAGTACACTCAAAGTTAAGCTTAAAGGAAAAAACAAACCTTTCATGGCTTGGAGAAATTAAGACAACACCGACACCATTTCCAAATTTGGGGCAAGCTCCATCAAACAATAAATTCCAAGGAGACCTTGCCTACTCAAGACACTTAGACTCCTCAATCTTGTGCTCTTTTCCATCATAAAATCACACAAAGTTGTCAGCATCAACATTTGTATACAATACTTCATAGGATGCATTATTGGGACCCTCAATAAGGTGCAACATTTTCTTCTCCCCATATAACCTAACAAGGCTGCCCTCAATTGGGATGGTGGCATAATACATGTCCATTTGGACACTACCACCAACACTTGCAGCCCATTTTCTTGACAATAACATACCCCACTTGGCTCGGCAATCAACTATGACAAAATCAAGCTTTAAATTTTTACCTAGGTAGGTTGTAAACTACACCACTAAACCCTTCACACATCCCACTACTGGCACCTCTCTGGATTCCATGGAAGTGCACTTCCCATATGTTGATATTACCTTAATATTCATCTCATTCATGACCTCTAACAAGATGACATTGCATGCATGATGCCCCGAGTCAAACATGCGCTTATGGAGTAGCCTATCCTTGATGATCAAAGTAGTGAAGAATGGATCCACATTCAGCCGAGAGTCTACCAAAGATGTCCCCAAATAAACCTCGTGTGGTTCATTAGCTCTTCCGATGCCGATGGTGTCTTAGACTCTTCAATGGCTAGATGATTCTCTACAATGTTCACATTTCTCCCCAAGGCGAGTCCTTTATTTATTCAATCCCAAGTATTCAAATGTTTCTTTTTTGTGCTTAGGAATCCTAAGCAACTCAACAACTGGAAAAAGAATTTGATTTGACTTAAAACCCGGGTAGTGTCATACGGACATTCTTGGGCAAGGCAAGATTGAAGGAAAGATGATACATTCATTGGGTGGCACAAGATTCTTCATAGTTTGAGCATAAGGAGGGGTATGATTTTTCCTTGGAACTGCAGGGCTTTTGGTAGATGGATCTTTCCTAGGAGATTCTTTAGGAATGTTAGAAATAAAGGGAGATTTTGGCTTGGCCTAAGGCCATGCCCCTTTGACAACCTTACTTCTTGTGTTAGATTCCTTCTCTTGAGCCACAACAACATTCATTAATAATTGTTTGTCCTCCTTAGATGGGATTCCTCCATCATACTTTTATATCATTAAATCCCTTAAATATTCAAAGTCATTATTAGGTAATTCAAAATATTGTACATTATCTACTTCTAAAGTATGAGAGGGAGGGAGAACATGTACTCTATGAATGCAGTCCCAAAAGTGGCAGCAGCTTCTAGCACTTATCACCTCGGTTGAGGTTGCCCCTTATTGTCGTCGGCTAGTGGAGCATCCCATCATGCAAACATCATCATCACTCTTATCATCAGCTACATTTTCTTCTTTCTTGTATGAGTTTTTTTCGGGTTAATCATCTTCACACCATTCCTCTTTGGAGGTTTTCCTATTGAATTGATATTATTATCTATTTGTAGGGCCATGGTGAATGCTTTCCTCAAGTTGGTAGGGTTATTGTCCCTCAAGAAGTAAGAACCTTTTTATCAAATGCATCATTATATTTGATTAAGCATGATTCATCACATGGCCTTATCCTGACAGAAATCTCCTCAAGGTCTTATTGAACCTTGTGTTGAAATCATGTACTGACTCATTGGGATTCTTCTTGATGTTTTCAAACTCTGATAGAAGAAACCTAGGGTCAGTCCTATCACCATATTGCAATCTGAATGCATTGTTCATCTCATCCCAAGAATCAAATGTAATTATCTGGAAATGCTTTATACCAGTCCCTAACATCCTCCTCTAGAGTGTGAACAAACAATTTGATGTACACATCTTCATGCTCAATCTCAAAATCTTCCATCATATTGAGGAAGAGCTTTAGATGCTGGTCACCAGTTATGGCATTGTTTCCCTGGAACTTAGGAAGTTTGTTCCTTACATCTTGAGGCACTACATTTGGGTAACCAACCATTCCCACAAAATTTATAGGTCCAAAGGTGTTTACAAAAATGGAGGCTTGGGTTGAGCCATATTGATTCAAGGAGGTGATATTGGAGGGGTGAAAAACTCGATGGGGGTAGAGGGTTCTTGGAACATAGGATTATAACTTTCAAAATGGATACCCCCAAAGGCCTTGTTTCTTGGAAATCTCTATTAAGCTTAGAAAAGACAAAGTGTGCAGTATGAAGCAAACCTTTCAAAATCAAATGAAGGCCCCTCTCCACTTGGAGAGTTCTGGCCCACAAAGAGGCTACTTGATTCGAGTCACTAGAATGGCAATCTTCAATGATGAGCTGATCACATTCTTAAATGCTGATCCCTCTTCTTATCTCGCTGATCTCTAACAGCTCTCTAGGATTTTCTTCCTTCCGATTTTTGCTTTTCCTAGCTCGAAATAATGTCCTAGCAGGGTCCCTAGTAAAGAAAGATCTTCTTCCTTCCAGCTTTGTAAATATTAGTAACAAATCTTAATTGAAAGAGTTTTAAGACATTGGTCCTTATCAAAATCAAATCAACAAGGATTTCCCACTAAGGATTTCCACCTTAGATGTGCAAATGAACTAAATATAATCATCAAATGTCCTCAATTCAAGAGAATAGAAATGCAAAAATCTGACCTTTCTTTACAAAAATTTATCAATAAATACTAGTGCAGAACTTGTAGAAACTAGATAAGTTACATACATCACTCGGGGCATACAAGAAGTGCTATACTAGGCTTTGAATGTGAACTGTAATCTCAATGAACAAATCAGTTCTACACAACTTTCAAAATGTCCCCAGCAACGACGCCATAAGTGTTGGTACCCAAATTTGTTTTCCTTTTTCAAACCAAACAAAGAACACAAATTCAACAGGGAGCTTAGAGGCGATAGATCATAAATGTATGTCATTTTGTAGCCGAGGATAAATCTAGTTGTCCCTTTGTTTCTTGGATTTATGGAGAGATAGATAGCACCTCAAACAATTGTGATCTTATCCTAACTATTTTAGGTTGTGCCTTTCAACCAAGGTAAGAGAACCTATTGTGTAACCTCTGTTATTTGAAAGGAGATACAGGTACCTTTATTTTGCATAAATTTTATAGAGAAGGCCTTGGGGAAAATATGATCAACACACCAAATCTAACTCTCACGAGTTGTCACTTCCAGATTATGGAGATATTCTCACAACAAGGCAAAGGTTACTAAAGACATTTGAGACCCTGATTGTTTCTGCATGTTTTGGTAACAGAGATTATGCATTTGTGTACACACATGAAAAATAGGGGTATTATGGGTAGGATTGGTTGTTGTTAAATGAATTTTGGTGGGAGGGGAGACAGGATGGACTTGAATCACTAGATCCTTGAGAGCTTATGCAAAATGGAAAGATTCAATCAAAAAATGCCACAAAAGTTAAATTGTTTCCTCAACTAGAATATGTGCTTTAATGGAGGCCCAGATAAGAACTCTTTCACACAACCTTGTAGGATTCTGTGACAAATGTTCAAGTCGAGAGGACACAATAAAACACCAAGATTTAAACGAAGTCATGCTTGAGGTATACCCAGAGGCTTATAGATAATCTCTATCAACAAAATGAAAGAAAAGTGATTTTAAACTATTTATCCCATTCCCGATGAAGGCTCTTCGAGAAATGAAATTACAGATGCCACTAAATTATCACAAGGACTGAAACTTGTGTGATTGCACTATATTTTGGTACATGATTGCAATAAAAATAAGAGAAACTATCAAGATGCATTCAAAAACGAAATAAATACACTTTACTCAAGATTGACATAGAATAACTCAAAGTTTGATCAAATTTATCAACAATGGAAAGTTTCCAAAACAATCTCAAAGCTTGTCAATGGTTGTACACTTGCAACCACCTTGACATGATCAAATTTGACACAATGAGAGATATACAAAGCTTCTCTATATGACTTCCCAAAATGGATGGGATCTGTAAAGCTTTTTTTGTTGGAGAAAATTAGTCCCGATCTTTCCAAAAACTCCAAACCATTTTCACAATGAATTCGTGCCCTTTATAAAGCATTTCCAATAGAGCCCCTTCCTCTGAAAAGACAAAGACTTTAAATGCATCAGTGCTTGCCATGATTATTTCATGATTCGTAGAATCAGATCTACAAAAGTCTCCAGGTGCTCGAGGGAAAATATCTTCAATTTCTCCCCACATTCAACTCCTTTCTCGGGAAAACATGCCTCCATCCATTCACGAACCACTTCCTCCTCATATCAATCAAATATGGCCCTTGCGTGTGCTCAAGAGAAGAAAAATAGAAAACTAGATTAGGGGCGAGAGTTAGACTATTTTAATGGCAAAAGACGCCGCCATAATCCTCCACCAAACTCTAGATATCAAAACTAACTTACTCCTCTACTTGGCATGTAGAAAATAGCAAGAAATCATGAAGACTCGCACTCCCATGAGTTTTACAGAAAAAATGGGGGGAAAATCAGATTTAGACGCTCAATAGCCATTGATCTTTGATTTTGAATGTGGGTCATCCACGTGGAAGATGCAAAAACAGGATCGGGGCTTGTTTTGACCTTTTTTGACCCTTTTGAAAAAATGGAAAAATTTCCCATTTTTCCCCGCACCTCCGCTTCTAAAAATGGGCCTGACACGTGTCCTGAGGTGGGCCCCAAAAGAAATGTGGAAATTTTTTTCCATTTGACTCTCTTTTGGAAAAAGGAAAATTTTCCAAGTTTTCCCCATAGCTCCACCCTTGAGAAATACTTTTGACATGTGTCCCAATGTGGGTCCTAGCAGAACTACGCTTCCCATTTTACTTTTAACTCTTTTTTCTCAAAAATAAATTTTTCTCATTTTCCTCCACGGGTCCATACCTCCACCATTGATTGGGGCAAAAAATTGACTATTTCCCATTGGGCTTGAGGGCCTTTTTCGCTATTTTAACCTTTATGAAGCAAAGAGGCAAAAATTTTGAATTGCCTCTGCTTGGCCGCCTCCCCTCCCCTATGACTTTTCAAATTGCCAAGTGTCACCGCGACACACCTTGAGGTGGTCCCAAAAATTTTATACCTTGAATGAGTGCGGGATCGCCACGTTTCCTACTCTGGTAAAATTTGTTTAAAGGCTTGAAGCTTTGAGGAAGGTGCAACTTGCCAAGCTTGAGGAAGTCTCCTTTTTGCCATTGAAAAGTCTAAGTAAAATACAAAGCAAGCGGAGGCCCCCACGTGTCATCCTGGTGCTTCATTAATTTGAAACTCAAGGGCTAGTCCCAAAACAAGTGCAGTTCCTCCACGTGTCTCCATGGTGCAACTTCAAGATGATGCCCAAAGCAAAGACCCTAAATGAGTGCGAGCTCACCATGTGTCCCGCTCCACCAAACCGCACTAACCGCATAATTTTTTTTCTAAGTATGGGAAAGCAGCAGAAGCCTCCACGTGTCCTCCCTACTTACTAAAGGCAAAGCCCAAAATTAAATCTTCAAATGAGCATCATTCATCCACGTGTCTTGACTTCCCTAAAACCTTTTAAAAATTTTCCAAGTATGGGAAACCCATTGGAAGCCTCCACGTGGACACATTTTAAAGTTGAGGCTTTTTATAGAATTTTTGAAGTGTCCGGCCAAGCCACGTCCAACCAAAGGATGCCACATTTCCCTGTTGATGCAAGGATGTAAATTTTACCAGGGGAAATGCCCATCAAACCGTAAAACACAAAGAAACAACCATTTGATCCTGAAAGTGAAATTTTCTTCAAGGACAGATATTTTAGAAATGTTGCAAGACTCAAATACATTCCTCGGGGACACATCAATTCATTTCTCTTTGAGTATTTAGGGAAAAAATGGCAGGGACAACAGATCTTTACTGTGGAAAATGGAGGAAATAGGAAAACATGAGTTTTGAAGGAACAGAGCACGGGAGACTCAAAATATAGAGCTTTTCTAGAGGAACAAAGGAACCATGAGACAAATATATACCCACACATGATCTTCGACCCAAGAGCAAATTAAATGGAAATAAAGACTAGCCAAACACAATAAAAGGAAAGATAAATGACACAAGCCGTGAATCAATAAATATTCAAGGGCAAAAATGGGACGAGAAAATTTTGAGCACCAACACACCCAGAGGCTTACAAACAATCTCTGTCAACAAATGAAATAAGAGTGATTTTAAATCGTTTATTTCACTACTAGATGAAAGCGCTTCTGAGAAATGAGATTGTAGATGCAACTAAACTATCACAAGGATTGAGACTTGTGTGATTAAGACATATTTTGATACAAGATTGCAATAAGAACAAGAAAAACTATTTACAGACATTCAGAAATGAAACAAACACATTTTTCTCAAGATCAACATAGAATAACTCAAGTTTGATTAAATTTATCAGCAAGGAAAGTTTCTAGAACAATCTCAAAGCTTTTCAATGGCTGTACACTTGCAACCACCTTGACACGATAAAACTTAATACAAAAGAGATATACAAGCTTCTCAGATAGCTTCTCAAAAGACAGGCTTTGTCAAATTTTCCTCTTGGGAATTTTCTTCGACCTCTAACACTCCAACCATTTGCACGAAAAATTTGTGCCATTTATAACATTTACAACAGAGCCCCTTTTCCCCCAAAATCCCAACATTGAGTGCTACCAATGCTTGCCATAATCATGATCGCAATTTCTAGAATCGATCTCAAAAAGTTGCAGTGCTCGGGGGAAAATCTCTTCGAATATCTCCCGCATTCAACTCCTCCTTTTGGTAGATCACTCTTTCTTCAACTCGCCAACCAATTCCGCCCCTAATCATCAAATCTGGTTCCTTGCATGCTCGGGAGAATAAAAATGGAAAATCATAACGATCCCGAGAGTCATACCATTTTAATAGAGAAAGACGTCTCTAGATTTTCCCCACAAAATTTGGATATCAACATTAACTCTCCCCTCTATTTGGCATGTAGAAAATACAAAGAAATCATGAAGACTTACACTTCCAGCGTGTTTCAATAAAATGGGGGGAAAATCAGATTTAGACTCTCAAATGTTGTTGATCTTTACTTTGAATTTGGGCCATCCACGTGGAAGATTCAATTTAAAATGGGCCCGAGCATTTCCTTTGACCTTTTACAAAATTTTGAAGAAATGGAAAAATTCCACATTTTGTTCTCGCACCTCCGCCCTTGAGAAATGAGCCTGACATGTGTCCTAAGGTGGGTCCTAATGGAACCGCAACAAATTCTAGCTATTTCACCTCTTTTTTGAAAAGGGAAAATTTTCCAAGTTTTCCCTGCAGCTACACCCTTGAAAAATGGGCCTGACATGTGTCCCAATGTGGGTCCCAGTGGAACTGTGCTTCCTTTTTCACTTTTAACTCTTTTCTCCCAAAGGAAAAATTTCAAAATTTCCCCGAGAATCCCCACCTCCGCTGTTGGATCAGTGCAAGCGTTGACCTTTCTTCTATTGGGCTTGCAGGCCATTTTTTGTATTTTAACCCTTTTGAGCATAAAAGGAAAAATTCTAAGTTGCCCACGATGGTTCACTTCCCCACCCCTTCTAACTTTTCAAACTTCCACGTGTCACAATGGCGCATCTTGAGATGGTTCCAAAAATTTGAGACTTTGAAAGAGTGTGGGCTCACCACGTGTCCTGGCCTGACAAAAATTGTCCGAAGGCTTGAAGCTCAGCCAGAAGGTGCCATGTGTCGAGTCCGCGGCAATCTCTTTTGTCTGTTTAAAATTCCAAGAAAAATGCAAAGTGAGCGGAGGCCTCCAAGTTTCATTCTGGAGCTTCTCTAAAATGAAACTCAAGGGCCGATCCCCAAACATGCGCGGTTCCTCCACGTGTCCCAGATCTCGCAAATTTTTTTGAAAAAAGACTAAGTATGGGAAGACCCGACAGAAGCCTCCACGTGTCTTCTTGGCACAATTTCAGAATGGTGCCCAAAACAGAGACCCTAAATGAGTGCAGGCTCACCATGTGTCCTCCCGTGCTACTCTAAGGCCAAACCAAAAAGTAAATCTTCAAATGAGCATTGTTCCTCCACGTGGACAAATTTCTAAGTTGAGGCAATTCATAAAATTTCTGAAGTACCTAGCTGAGCCACATCCAACCAAAAGAGGCCATGTTTCCTGATGATGCAAGGATGTAAATTTGACTGGGAGAAATGCCCATCAAACCGTAAAATGCAAAAAAATAATCATTTGATCCCGAGATGAAATTTTCTCTAAGGACAGAGAATTTAGAGATGTTACAAGGCTCAAATACGTTCTTCAGAGCTACATCCATTCATTTTCTTCAAGTATTTAGGGAAAAATGACAAGGGTAGTAAATCTTGACTGTAAAAAATGGAAAGAACAGGAGAGCCTAAGTTTTTAGATGAATAGAGAACAGGAGACCCAAATTACAGACCTTTACGTGATCATTAGCCCAAGGAAAGATTAATTATGGCAGCAAAAGGAAAACAGAGACCTTTTGGGCACAACTCAGGGGGATAAAATGTGACAGAGGCCGTAAAAGGACATATTTCAAAGGCAAAATGGGGCGAGACTATTTTGAGCACCAACATGAACTATGTAGAGTTGATATTGCCATTGACCATGTCTTCGGAATCGTGGTATTTTTCCCCACGGGACACATTGAGATACATTATGAGGATTTGTACTCTCACACTAATGTGGGTCATGTGGGAGAGTTGGCATGCTTTGTGCGGTGTTGGTCGAAAATCATTTACCGGACAGATCTATGGATAGGCAGGCCAACGCAGTGTGCGGTGTAGCCCCTCTTTGAGTCGCAAAGTGAAACTGTTTATTGCTATTCTACTTGCAGGAATCGTGTAAGTCTCACAATATTCTACCTTCGGGGTTGGGATCTTATCCCAGTAGAGGTACTTCCAACTGTAAAATAAGGGAAGGAAATGAGGTGGGGAGATAGAAAAGATCTGAAGGGAGATAAGAAATGAATTCCAAAGCAGAAAGGTCGGAGGGTCTATGTTTTGGGCTGGTAGTAAATGAGCCGAACTTACTTGCATGTACGAAACAAAGCAATACTTGATGAATAAATGACAAAAGGCTAGAAGTAGATTCAACAGAATAAACACATAAATCTGACATAAGAAAGATTAAATGCTCATAACACACATATTCAGCACAAAGTCTTAATATTTGTATTAATATTTTCTTCTGTTACAAAAAGCTCAAAGTCTTTTCTTCTTACTTCTATTTTTCATCTAAAAAGTATCCACCCCCGAATACAACAAGTATCCAAGTATATATAGAAGAAGGAGAAGAGAGAAGGCAAAAGGCAACCAACAACTAATTACAAAATATCTACAAAATATCTAAAAGTCAATGTTGACTTTGGACAACTTGGTGGATGACAACATCCCATGGTGCAACATGGATGAGGTCATCATTTGTACCAACATACTATTAGATATTTACAAAAAGTAAGCCAAGAGGAAGGAAGCTATTCATCATCATCTCATGGCTGGAAGGGGGTATCTTGCTTCTGTTGTTGTTCGGGAGAGGTGATGTGGAACTGAGTCCGATATTCCATGAATTTAGTGATCATGGGCTGAAGTTGATCCTGAGCAGGACCCTTCGTGTGATCACCGATGACCTCACAAGTCTCCCGCTCATCTCTGAGTTTTTCAGGGAGCTTGAAATAATCATTACCTACCTCCATCAGGAACCCCACAAAATCATGGCAAGCCAGAAGGTTGTTGATGCATTCGGTGTCGAAAGTGGCTTCTGGCCCTAACCCTTGCGAGACGATCTCTTTAAATATTCGGATAGTTTCGTCTAGCCTTCCTCAAGGTGAAAGAAGGAGTAAGCAAACCCGAGACATTCTCAGAATGATTTGTTCCATTTGATGCATTGCATCCAGGGCTTCCTCCTTGACTTTATCAATCTTTTCCAGGATGAACTCCATCTGGTCGACCGGTAATCCAACGCAGCAAGGATCTTGTTGGGTACCCTGGGGTGACTGAAGACGCCAAATTTTACTAGATCGTTGACTGAGCAGTCGAGCATTTTCTGGAATGTTTCGTGTTGCAGCCTTGCATGGTCCAACTCCTCGGAGATAGGTCCTGCAATCACCTGGAGATCTTTGTTCGCCCGATTGATGTTCTGATATAACTCGGTGAACTTGACTATTACCTCCTCATTGTCTTTGAGGATTTGATCTCTCCAGTGGAAACTGCCATACCTTGTTCACCAATTTTGGCATACTCGTTTATCTTGTCCTGACTTAGGACCTCAGGAGTTTCCGTGGCAGTTGTAGGAGGTGCACTGCCCATTTTCTACAGGGCGGAGAAGATTTTTGTTTTGTTCCTTTAGCAACCTTTTCTCCTCCTTTTCTTCTTGAAGTTTCTTACAAAGGGCATCCACCGCAGATAGGGCCTCTCCTTGAAGACTTTCTGAAGATGTTCCCATTGTGACTTGGGTCACTGTATAATCTATCGAGATAGATCTTTTTTACCCTTTGAAGGATCGGGGTATGCAATCTCCATCACTCTTTCCCCTGATGCACTCTGAGAGAAGCGGGTTATAGGATTTTGCTTCTTAGCCCCCTTTGTCGGGATGATGGAGAAGTCCATCGGTGTGATAGGGACTTTCCTCTTTTGTTGGCTCAGATGTTGGGAGATCCATGCTGGACTTAAGGGAATGGGACCAGAGGTAGAAGAGGGAGCAGCTGCAGTGGATGAGGGGAAATGGGTAGAGACACTTGGTGGTGGCATCGAGAGGGAGGCCAAGAAAGTGCTCACAGGGGGAAGGGACACTGCAGGGGAGGAACATGGGAAAGGAAGGGAGCTGAGAGATGAGAGAAGAAATGGTGGGGGACAGCTCCGTGAGAGAAGAGAAGATGGATGACGAGGAAGGGGGAACAATAGAAGATGGGGGAGAGGACACGACCAAAGGAATGGTCACTTGGGTCACGCGAGGAGGAGAAGGAGGAGAGGGAGAAGGGATAGAAGGGACCTCAGTGGTTGTAATAGTGGAGACACCCTTAAGTGGATGTGCCCATCAAAACACCTTCCGCCGCTTCTTTCTCTGGGATACCAGGCTTACAACCTATTCTTGTGCAGCGATGGAAGGAGGACTTTCAGGAGCTCCTTCTTGAGCAGAGCTTGATTCACCCTCTTTATCCTTTCCTTTGACCTTTGGTAGATGCTTTGGCCTGACAGGTGCGTTTCCCAATGGAGATGTAGTGAAATCTACCCCGAGGTAGATGAGGCCATTCATCCTGCACCAGTGCTCTATCCTCACAATGTTTCTTTGACCCTTTCTTCAATGGTCTGGGGCACTTTTGTTCTGATCGATCAAAAAAATGGCCAGTTGTCCCCATCTATATCTAGATATACCTGATCAACTTCTTGATCGGTAGTTTGATAACCCTTTGGAATGATGGCCACGCCGTATTGAATAATTTCTGCCAAGGCCAAGCGGGAGTGGTCCTTCCTTCTAAGTTCGACCTCATGATATAGGTCGATATAGATGTCCTCGATCTGTGGAATGTGGATTGGATCGAGTTTTGCCTTGGGAAGGCAATTCCTTGGATCAAAAGTGGGCCTCACCGGGAAGTTGTGCTTTAGATTGAGCAGTTCTAGCTCGGCAACCATTTCCTGGGCTTTGTGGTGAGAGATGCATGTGTATCTTGCCCACTGTAAGGGGGAAAGGAGTTCCACCCTTCTTTCTCTTCAAGCACTTTCTCATGGTATGTTACGAGCTATCTGGATAGCTCCAACAGGATCAGCTTGGGGCCAGCATATCTTGGCAATTTAGTGGGCTCACCCAGGAAGTTAGCTGCCCTGAGATAGGTGAAGGTGGGAAATTGTGTAAATAAGGCCCCCCACTTCTCTGTTGCTGCGACAATGCTCTTGGTCATCGACCGTGAGTCATGTTTGGCCTCAAAAGGCAGATGATGCCATAGAAAAAGGCATCGTTGATTTTAGTAAACTACGGGATGTTGTTCTCTAGCTTCAGCTCTGGGTAGTATTCATATATTTTTACTTGGGGCCAAACCCCGCATCGGCTCAATGCCGGATAATCCCTTTCCGAGGCTGCAGCATAGACTACGTAGGAGTTCATGTAGAACCTCCCCGTTGTGGTGAGTTGTTGGAGTTGTTCGGATATGGTGCTGCTTATTATCTCCGCCCACTCGAAGCGTTGATCAGGTACGTTCTTGTTCATGGTCTCCAGGTACCTGAGCATCCATTTATGAAAGTAATGGGCATTAGAAAGCCCAAATACTCTACTTAGGAACATGATAGTATCACTCAGTTCCTCGAGAAGTCACTACGGTGAATAACCTGTGGCCATCTGGTTATCACCTTCTTGTTCTTTAGGTACACCTCATTCATCAGTTGCATGCACTGGTCTTCATTGTCCTCCCAAGCCTTGATGCAATCTTCTTGGCTTACAGCCACAAAGTGTCGGTGGTGAGGGATGCCTAACATGATTTCAAGTGTCGGGCAGTGAGGTTGATCACGACTTCGCCCTTTTCATTTTGGACACACCTTGTGTCTTTGTTGTAGCAGCGGGCCACTACCATCATGAATTCATTATTTACTACACTGACGGGGATCCCCCCAGCAAAATGCAGGCCACTGCCTACTAGTTTGTCCATCCAGGGACTCCCTGTGACTCTCCTGGTTCTGGCCCAGAAATCTTCCATATCGATGTGACCGAGCTCAGAGTCTCTTATATCCAGGTCACATTCTGCCTGGGACTCGGGCATTCTGACCCTCTGGTACTTGTATTTCATTTCTTCTTCAGTAAGCTTAGCTTTACCTTTTGACTTGGTTGGCCTCTTGCTTGATGTAGACATATGTGGATCTGAATTCAGTTGCTGATCTGCAAGAAGAAGAAGAGAAGTCCAACGCCAAAGAGCCATATTAGCTTCGATCTTCCATTAGAACATTACAATGAGAATGAGGAGTTAGCAATTTAAAGGCCTCGGGCAGCAAGGGCAGGCGCAGAGACATTAGCAGGCAGAGGTGTTACAGGGTAATATAATGGCGCACTGAAGAAGAGTGTTACAAGAAAGACATTAGCACCAAAGGGCAGGTGCGAGGATTTTACATATGACAATTTTTTTATTGTAGACAGGGGTGCGCCTGCGCCATCTATATAAGGTTATGTTGGCGCAAAAAAAAACTTAGTGTTGCATGGGATCAAGGTGCACCAATGGTGCATGCAATTTGCATGTAACAAGGGATGTTGATGCACCGAATGGCGTAGGATAAATGCGTGTTGCACTATCTTTACGTGTGTAAAAAGGGGGAATTTGGCGTGTGCATGGGGAAGGCTGCATGACATGATACTTAGTGTTGCTGTAATAGGGTATGCGCCCGTGCCAATTTTTAGGATTTACTTGGTTTTCATATGGCATGGGGATTAAGCATGTTGCAAGCGGGAAAAGTGCGCCTTCTTGGCACGACTTGTATTTTATGCAGCAGGAGTGGCGATTGCACCAAGAGAAAAACACGTTTTAAACTAATCTTTAAGGTTTTCTTTCTTTCCCGATAGGTTTGTGATCTTTCAGGCCTCTTTTTCAGGGATTTTAGATGGTGAAGGGGGCACAACAAAGAGATCCAGGTTGATTTTTTGAGGCAGAGCCCTCTTGACCAACAGATCTGGAAAGAGGATGAAAACGGTTTGGGGGAAAGGTTGCAAGAATGGTAGGAGGGTTTAATGGATTTGCATATTCATTCTATCCTACCACACAAACAACCAAAACAAAACACAAGAGGAGTAAGAACCACCTACCCAGAATATATAGAATGTGAGAGATGAAGCGGGGTCCACGAACGCGACACGAGGACGACGGGCGTGCTGACAGTGCAGAGGAATAAAGTTATCACGTGTTTTGATTGGTGAAAGTGACAGGGCGGGATGCGCCTATATATAGGCAAAGGTGCAATAAATGCACCAACCACTTTTTCAAGAGGTGCACCAAAACATGTGTCGACACGTAAAACTTGCGCCCTTTGGCGCATGGATAAACGTGTGTCAACACGGAAATACTTGCACCTTTGGCACAAGTTTAAGACTGTCAACACTTCATTCCTTGCGCCCTTTGCGCACCAAAACATGGCGCAACAATTTAGTTGTTAACATGAAGGCGCATGCGCCTTGGCACGCAAGAAAGGCGCATCACGGGAAGGTGCATCACGGGAAGGCGCAACAATTGATGTGTTGACACATCAAAGGTGCGCCAAAGGAAATGAAGGGGGCACAAATTTACTCTATGTTACATAGATAAAAGGTGCGCCCAACCAAAAAGGACCAAATGGCTAAGTTCGAGAACTAGATTTCCCGAAAGGGATTTTGTAACATTCCGAATGCAGAGGGGTCCCCGACGAGGGACCAGGGAAAAAATTTGGTATGGTTACCTATAAAATTTCCCTCGTCAATTTTACAGGATAACAACTGGCTCTTTCTGGGGACTATCTTTGAGAAAACTCAAGGGTAGAGAACCTCGATCAACATGTGCCTATCCATTGGGTAACAGGGTCAAAAACAGGGGAGGACGAAAAAAACAAACACACGACGAAAGAAAACACACAACAAAAGCAAACTGTACAAAGAAGAGAGCAAGCTCTACTTCCTGAATATTTTGAGGTGCTACCCGCTATAGGGAAGCGGGAGATCAGTTCCGTCCAGATACGAGAGATAGAAGCTATTTTCTCCATTGAGCTGTTTGATCTTGAAAGGCCCTCTCCATAGAGAATCAAATTTCCCATGCATGCCCTTCGGCTCTCTCCGTTTGTCCCACAAAGGATGAGATCTCCCACTTGGAAATCTCTTTGCTTAGCCTTTTTATCAAACAATTTCTTAACTTGATTTTGATGTTCGGTGATCCTGTCGACCACTCTTATTCTTTTCTCTTCAAGCTCTGATAGATACATGATCCTCTTTTCAAGGGAATTTTGGAAAGTCTCATCTTCGATTGCTCATGCCAAGCACAGAGCAGGGAGTTCTGCAGAAATGGGAAGCTCGGCGTCGGTCCCATATAACACTTGAAAAGGTGACATACCGAGAGACCTCTTGGGAGTAATGCGGTCTACCCACAAAGCGTCGTATAATGACTTGTGCCACGTCCACTGACTCTCATCAACTAGCTTCCGTATGATGGTCACTAAGTTTTTATTACTGGATTCTGCCTGACCATTTCCCTGGGGGTAGTAATCCGAGGCGTGGGCCAAGGTTATCCCGTGTTCATAGCAAAAAACCAACTTCTCGTGAGGAGAAGTTGGAAGCGTTATCAACAACAATCTTGTTTGGAACACCAAACCTGACAATGATATTCTCTTTGATGAAACTACAAACAACCTCGGAAGTGGCATGCTTGACAGGTATGGCCTCTACCCATTTGGTGAAGTAATCTGTTGCTGTCAGGACATAACTATGTCCGACACTCGATTGGGGATGGAGTGCTCCGATAAAGTCGATTCCCCACTATCTGAATGGTTCATCAATAACGACCGGCCTGAGGGGAAAAGCAGCCAATTTTGGCTTGCCGACAAATTGTTGGCAGAGCTCACACTTTGCTACCCAGGTGGTTGTATCCTGGAACAACGTCGGCCAATAGTACCTAGCCCGGATGATCTTGTGTGCCATCACGGAAGAGGAGAAGTGACCACCACAGGCTGAATCATGAAAAATCTCCAGTAGCTTTATCTCTGTGGGGCTTGTCGACACATCGCAAGAAGATGCCATCTATTCCGCGTTTGTATAAACCATCATCCCAGATGACATATCTGGCCACTCTGAGCTTTATAGCACATTTCTCCTTTGAAGTTAGATGAGCTGGACACTCACCATAAGTGAGAAAGAAAGTGATATCAAAATACCATTCATCATTGTGGTGGCAAAAATAGAACCATGGGTAAAGAATCGCTTTCTCCGGCTAGCTTTGTGCTCCCTTGGCGCAATTATCCTTTTCCTCAGGGTCTTCTGAATCTCGGTTTTCAGCCATAAGCTGACATAGGCCCTTGCCCCTTACCAACTTGGTGGGTTTTATATCTAGATCATATTCTGGACTTTTGCAATCCAATTTCCTCACAAACTCCCTAACTCCTGTTGAGTTAGGATTGACTTGACTGCCGTGTCAGGGACCAGTACCGTTGTGTGAGAATTTAGAATGTAATACCTGAAGTTCTTGACTACTTTGACCATGGCGAAGGCATGCTTTTCCAACTGAGACATCTTTAATTCGTGAGGCTTGAGAGGAGAGCTCATGAATGCAATCGGGATTCAACATCTTCAGAATTCTTTTGCATTAAGATAGCCGATACAGTATGCTCGGATGCATAGCTATACATGATAAAATCTTTGGAGAAATCGGGACATACCAGAACGGGCGCGTGAGTGAGCAACGAGGCTTTTATATCTTCGAATGACTTCTTTCCTTCTTCGCTCCACCGGAAAGTTGGTGATCCTTTCATCATGTTTGATATGTGGCGAGTCTTTTCAGCAAAGTCGGGAACAAAGCGCCTGAGAAAATTCACTTTTCCGAAGAAAGAGTGAACGCCGGTTTTGCTTGTGGGTAAAGTAAGGCTCTGAATAGCCTTAACCCTTTCGGCATCTATCTTCGTTCCTTCCTTGCTTACAATGTGTCCCAACAACTTTCCCTCTGTGACTCTAAAAATAGACTTTTTCGATTTAGGGAGATTCCATGTTCCCGGCATCTAATCAATACTTGCTCCAAATGATCGCAATGATCATTCCACTATTTAGAGAACACAGTTAAGTCATCCAAGTAGACTACGATGACTTTTCCCATCATTCCTTTGAATGCAAAGTCCATGGCCCACTGAAAAGTGGCGCCGGCATTGGTCAGACCAAAAGGCATCCTGCTATAAGCGAATGTACCCCAAGGGGTAGTGAATGTTGTTTTGAATTGGTCTTCAGGTGAGACTTTGATTTGATTGTAGCCTGAAAAACCATCAAGCATGGACAACATTTCTGATCCAGTCACTGCTTGCAGAACTTGATCCATTATGGGAAGGGGGTAGTTGTCCTTCAAGGAGGCTTGATTCAAGTTACGAAAATCTACGCATATGCGTATCTCACCATTCTTCTTGCGTACTGGTACAATGTTTGCCACCCAGGTACTTGTGATGGATAGGAAAAATGATCCTTGCGTCCAACATTTTCTGAATTTCAGCCTGGATAGTACCTGAGATCTTAGGATTGTAGTGTCTCTACTTCTGGCGAAAGGGTTTGACATCCTCTTTCAATGGGATGTCATGTTGGACGTCCTTTGGCTTGAAAGACTTTAGATCGGCATAGGACCATGCCAATACATCCATGTATTTCTTCAGCAATTTGACGAATTTCCGCTTCTCTTCGGGTGTGCAACATTTTCCAATGTTTACAAACTGCGGATGTTCTACCGAACCTAGATTGACCGGTTCGGTTTCTGGGGAGGAGTTAGGATCATCTCGCCTTTTCTTCTTGACAAAACGATCGTGCCTGTCGAACAAATGCTCTAGAGAAACCAGGCCTTTCGAATTTTATTTCCTTTGAGCTGACATATGCCATCGCTTCCTTCGGATTCCCCATTCTGATCAGTAACAGACTCACGGCATGTGGAAGTGGATCCTTCAAAATGAAGCTCACTAAAATTCTCTGCCTTTTCCAGAAAGGCAATAAGTTGATTGTCATCGTTGAATACCTACCAGTGCTGAGAATTATCCGGCACGCTTGGGCGGAAAACCACCTCAATGGTGTATGTGTCTATTTTCAAACCTGGGTGAGGGAGCATGAGGGATGCTGAGATGGCTAATGAGTCGGCCATGTCATTCTGAGCTCTTGGGATGGATTTTATTGAAAAAGCATCAAACTCCTCGATGTTGTCCCATACCGCATTGCGGTAATGTCTGAGCCTTTCATTCTTCACTTGGTATATCCTTTTAACTTGATTTACGACTAGCTCTGCATCACCCTATACTTGTAGATTCTTGATTCCTCTTTCCTTTGTGGCTTGCATGCCAAGTAGCAAAGATTCATACTCAACCATATTATTCGTGTTGAAAAACTACAACTTGAAAGAGAGAGGGATAATCTCCTCCTCGGAGATATCAGCACGGCTCCAGCGCCGCACCACTAGTCTACACAACTGCCATCAAACTGCAAAGTCCAGATCTTGTTAAGATCCTCTACTTGGATGAGGACATCCATTTTGTCAGACTCAGTAGACAAGAAATAGTTTCCCATCCCTGATGATTCGAAGAGAATTTGGGCTTTGGGGTCATCGGAGTTAGTAACCAGGTACTTCTTTTGTGATTCCGGCTCCAACGTTTGCATTATACCTTTGACGGGAATCCTTGCCTTAGACCAGTCCATATGAATCTCTCCACCAACCTCACTGCAAAAAATCCTTCCTAATAGAATTCCGTATGCCACCGAATATCGGCAACAAGGACGGTCATCTTTACTCTTTTTCTCGGGAACACCGTAAATGCAAATCAAATGCACATTCTTTGATTTGACCGATCAATGGAACCTGCTTGGTTTCCAAGGAATAACATCTGCCAAAAGGCTTGGTAAGGGTGAGGCCCAAGGCATGGGCAACTTTTGCTGGCATGACGTTATCGGAAGCCCCGGAATCAATTATGCAGTTGCTTAGTTTGTGGCCATTGATTAGGAGGGAGAGATAGAAAGGTTCTATCTTGCCTGACGCAGATGTCGAGGCAACGTTTATGCGAGATGCAGGAGGAGTAGAAAGGATTCCTTTTGGGGAAACCTGAGTAGTTATGACAACTTGGCTTTGGATGTATTCGGTCAACCTTACAAGCTACTCGGGATTTGACTGAAGATATTCGGCTTCAGACATCTAGATTTTGGTCTTTTTAGCGTGATCGATTATGTCAAACACGGCCAAGGGTTGCGTTGATGAAGGAATGAGTCCCTCATTTCGCGATGGTAGGGTAGGATTACCGGCCTTGATAGGAACATGAGAGGACTGATTCGGAGGGGAGATAGGGGAAAAGATATTTTCGAAAAAGACTTAATAACAGGTTGAGCAGGAAGGGGACTACCTCGTTTAGCGATGGTTGGAGGCGTGTGTGACACGGCCTTCACTTTCTGTATTGGCAGCCACTTCTGCTTCTTTTCCTTGCGAGCGGGTAAAAACAACATATGACTGCCCACTTGCATATCCTTGGGTACCCTCTTCTTCGTCAGATTCTTCCTCATCAAATTCCATATACCCGATAGTAGAGTCACCAGTCGGTTCACCGACATCTTGATCATCTTCACCTGGCGATGAAGGTTCTTCATAATTTTTCTCCTCTTCTTCGATTTCAGCTAAAGCATTGATCGGAGGGGCCTCAAGCGCCAACCGTGGAGTAGCTGCGGGTAGGCGGGGCCTTTGTGAGACGTTGTTAGAAGTAAAGTTCCTCCGTGGAATATCCCGGTATGAAGTGCTAGGAGAAGCTTGAGCTAGCTGCTTCTTTAAAGCAAGCAAATCATTCACCATTTTTTGAAATGCCGGATCAGATGAAGTGGCGGAGAAGGGATCAAAGCTTTAAGCTTGGATGGTTCTCTTTTTAATTCACCAGATATTAGCAAGTTATCTTCAATCCGTATGGCAGCAGCTTGGCGAGAACCAAAGTAGCGACTTGTTCTTGCAAGAGTAAAAACTTACTTTTGAGCTCATGGCATTGACGAAGAAACACTTCTGATTCTCCGGTGTCGAAGCATGGTAGGTGGGACACGGTTAATTAGTGAATTGAAACGGGTGATGAAATCACGCATAGTTTCATTGACTTCCTTCTTTAGATGAGTGATCTTTGACAACAACGTGAACGCGTCTTCGGAAGGCTTATACCTATCTTCAAACGCAGCTCGCAAGGTGGCCCAACTGGTAATAGATCCGGCCGGCAAATGCTTGGAACCATTCTGCTGTAGGTCCTTGCAAGGTCTCTAGAAAAAGGTGAACTGACACATCTTCATGGGTCACATCCAAGATACTGCATGACATGATGAATGCAGATATGTGTGAATCCATGCTTTGGTTCCCGCTACCATCAAATTTAGGAAAATTCTTCCGGTTCCCGTGAGGGAGCGCATGAACGGGGTGTGGCAAAGCGAGTGGGCCCATAGCATTTCCCCATGGCACTGCCATTTGATGGCTGGAAAAAGGATGCGAGCTGGAAGCACAGTTCCACTGAGCAGCAAGGCACTGCTAAGTGACGAAGATGTTCCTTGTGAGAGACGCTTCCTTCGTGGAGGTGAGACGCTCCTGGATGACCGGTTAGCTGAACTTAGCGATGAGAAGCGTGCGGTGTAACACTAAGTTATGCCTTTGAAGC
Organism: Taxus wallichiana var. yunnanensis; assembly: GCA_018340775.1. Taxonomy (NCBI): domain Eukaryota; kingdom Viridiplantae; phylum Streptophyta; class Pinopsida; order Cupressales; family Taxaceae; genus Taxus; species Taxus wallichiana. The sequence goes on from CM031242.1 coordinate 1,021,686,607, forward strand.
AGGTCAAAGTAAGATCGAATTCTCCATGAGCTCTCCTGCTATGAGTAAATGGTTCACCCACCAGTGTACCTTCCAGATCTGCAATATTTTGGAGCGAACTTCAAAAACTCTTTTTGGTTGTACTTGTTGATTTTCTGATTTTTTGACAAAAATCAGCAGCATGTACTTTTCTAAATATTTAAACTTATCCCTCTTTTGAAAACCGATTGCGGTTTAATGACAAATGTTAATGGGGATAAAATATACGGCCAACTTAGTAGGCTGATTTTCGGATCTTAGATTTGACTTTTTTGCAAGGGTTTGAAATTTTTGTAAAACTGTCAAAATCTCAGATCTACGGAAATATACGGGTTTTTGTAAAAACTCAATGCGAACTAAAGATCTCTAACTAGTCCCGATCTATGGATTCTGAAAAAAAAATTTTGTTTGGATCACTTTTGCAAAAATTTAGATTTTGAACAAAAGTTTAAACTTTGCAAACAGGTAGTGATTTTTCTGATTTTTATTGGTTTTTCAACATATCACTACCATAGATCTTGTAGATCTGTTCGATCCCCAATAGAGTCACCAAAAAATGATTGGTCGAAAATCTATCGGGTGGACAGATCTATGGATAGATGAGCCAATAGTGTGCAGGGCATAGCCCCTCTTTGAGTCAGCAAAGTGAAACTGGTTTATTGCTATTCTACTAGCAGGAATCTGTGCAAGTCTCACAATATTCTACCTTCGGGGGTTGGGATCTCATCCCAGTAGAGGTACTTCCAACTGTAAAAGAAGGGAAAGAAATGAGGTGGGGAGATAGGAAAGATCTGAAGGGAGAAAAGAAATGAATTCCAAAGCAGAAAGGTCAGAGGGTCTATGTTTTGGGCTGGTAGTAAACAGAGCCGAACTTACTTGCATAGACGAACAAAGCAATACTGATGAATAAATGACAAAAGGGTAGAGATAGATTCAACAGAATAAACACACAAATCTGACATAAGAAAGATTAAATGCTCATAACACACATATTCAACACAAAGTCTTAATATTTGCATTAATATCTTCTTCTGTTACAAAAAGCTCAAAGTCTTTTCTTCTTACTTCTATTTTTCATCTAAAAAGTATCCACCCCTTGAATACAACAAGTATCCAAGTATATATAGAAGAAGGAGAAGAAAGAAGGCAAAAGGGAACCAACAACTAATTACAAAATATCTACAAAATATCTAAAAGTCAATGTTGACTTTGGACAACTTGGTGGATGACAACATCCCATGGTGCAACATGGATGAGGTCATCGTTTGTACCAACATACTATTAGATATTTATCAAAAAGAAAGCCAAGAGGAAGGAAGCTATTCATCATCGTCTCATGGCTGGAAGGGGGTATCTTGCTTCTTTGTTGTTCGGAGAGGTGATGTGGAACTGAGTCCGATATTCCATGAATTTACTGATCATGGGCTGAAGTTGATCCTGAGCAGGACCCTTCATATGATCACCGATGACCTCACAAGTCTCCCGCTCATCTCTGAGTTTTTCAGGAGCTTTGAAATAATCATTACCTGCCTCCATCAGGAACCCCACAAAATCACGGCAAGCCAGAAGGTTGTTGATGCATTCGGTGTCGAAAGTGGCTTCTGGCCCTAACCCTTGCGAGATGATCTCTTTAAATATTTGGATAGTTTCATCTACCTTCCTCAAGGTGAAAGAAGGAGTAAGCAAACCCGAGACATTCTCAGAACGATTTGTTCCATTTGATGCATTGCATCCAGGGCTTCCTCCTTCGACTTTATCAATCTTTTCTAGGACGAACTCCATCTGGTCGACCGGTAATCCAACGCAGCAAGGATCTTGCTGGGTACCCTGGGGTGACTGAAGACGCCAAATTTTACTAGATCGTCAACTGAGCAGTCGAGCATTTTCTAGAATGTTTTGTGTTGCAGCCTTGCATGGTCCAACTCCTCGAGATAGGTCCTGCAATCACCTGGAGATCTTTGTTCATTGATGTTCTGATACAACTCGGTGAACTTGACTATTACCTCCTCACTGTCTTTGAGGATTTGATCTCTCCAGTGGAAACTGCCATACCTTGTTCACCAATTTTGGCATATTTGTTTATCTTGTCCTGACTTAGGACCTCAGGAGTTTCCATGGCAGTTGTAGGAGGTGCACTGCCCATTTTCTGCAGGGCGTGGAGAAGATTTTTGTTTTGTTCCTTTAGCAACCTTTTCTCCTCCTTTGCTTCTTGAAGTTTCTTGCAAAGGGCATCCACTACAGATAGGGCCTCTCCTTGAAGACTTTCTGAAGACGTTCCCATTGTGACTTGGGTCACTGTATAATCTGCCGGAGACAGATCTTTTTTACCCTTTGAAGGATCGGGGTATGCAATCTCCATCACTCTTTCCCCTGATGCACTCTGAGAGAAGCGGGTTATGGGATTTTGCTTCTTAGCCCCCTTTTCGGGATGACGGAGAAGTCCATCGGTGTGATAGGGACTTTCCTCTTTTGTTGCTCGGATGTTGGAGATCCACGCTGGACTTAAGGGAACGGGACCAGGTAGGTAAGAGGGAGCAGCCAGTGGGATGAGGGAAATGGGTAGAGACACTTGGTGGTGGCATCGAGAGGGAGGCCGAGAAAGTGCTCACGGGAGGAAGGGAAACTGTAGGGGGGAGGAAGACATGGGAAAGGAAGGGAGCTGAGAGATGAGAGAAGAAATGGTGGGGGACAGCTCCGCGAGAGAAGAGAAGATGGATGACGAGGAAGGGGGAACAGTAGAAGATGGGGAGAGGACACGACCAAAGGAATGGTCACTTGGGTCACGCGAGGAGGAGAAGGAGGAGAGGGAGAAGGGATAGAAGGGACCTCAGTGGTTGTAGTAGTGGCGACACCCTGAGTGGATGTGCCCATCGAAACACCTTCCGCCGCTTCTTTCTCTGGGGATACCAGGCTTACAACCTGTTCTTGTGTAGCGGAAGGAGGACTTTCAGGAGCTCCTTCTTGAGCAGAGCTTGATTCACCCTCCTTATCCTTGCCTTTGACCTTTGGCAGATGCTTTGGCCTGACAGGTGCGTTGCCCAATGGTGACGTAGTGAAATCTACCCCGAGGTAGATGAGGCCATTCATCCTGCACCAATGTTCTGTCCTCCGCAATGTTTCTTTGACCCTTTCTTCAATGGTCTGGGGCACTTTTGTTCTATCGATCGCAGCAAATGGCCAGTTGTCCCCATCCGTATCCAGATATACCTGATCAACTTCTTGATCGGCAGTTTGATAACCCTTTGGAACAATGGCCACGCCATATTGAATAATCTCTGCCAAGGCCAAGCGGGAGTGGTCCTTCCTTCTAAGTTCGACCTCATGATATAGGTCGATATAGATGTCCTCGATCTGTGGAATGTGGATCGGATCGAGTTTTTCCTTGGGAGGCAATTCCTTGGATCAAAAGTGGGCCTCACCGGAAGTTGTGCTTTAGATTGAGTAGTTCTAGCTCGAAACCATTTCCTCGGGCTTTGTGGTGAGAGATGCATGTGTATCTGCCCACTGTAAGGGGGAAAGGAGTTCCACCCTTCTTTCTCTTCAAGCATTTCTCATGGTATGTTACGAGCTGTCTGGATAGCTCCAACAGGACCAGCTTGGGGCCAATGCATACCTTGGCAATTTAGTGGGCTCACCCAGGAAGTTAGCTTCCCTGAGATAGGTGAAGGTGGGAAATTGTGTAAATAAGGCCCCCCACTTCTCTGTTGCTGTGACAATGCTCTTGGTCATCCGACCGTGAGTCATGTTGGGCCTCAATAGGCAAACGATGCCATAGAAAAAGGCATCGTTGATTTTAGTAAACTACGGGATGTTGTTCTCTAGCTTCAGCTCTGTAGTATTATTCATATATTTTTACTTGGGGCCAAACCCCGCATCGGCTCAATGCTGGATAATCCCTTTCCGAGGCTGCAACATAGACTACGTAGGAGTTCATGTAGAACCTCCCGTTGTGGTGAGTTGTTGGAGTTGTTCAGATATGGTGCTTGCTTATTATCTCCGCCCACTCGAAGCGTTGATCAGGTACGTTCTTGTTCATGGTCTCCAGGTACCTGAGCATCCATTTATGAAAGTAATGGGCGTCAAAGCCCAAATACTCTACTTAGGAACGTGATAGTATCACTCAATTCCTCGAGAAGTCACTACGGTGAATAACCTATGGCCATCTGGTTATCACCTTCTTGTTCTTTAGGTACACCTCATTCATCAGTTGCATGCACTGGTCTTCATTTTCCTCCCAAGCCTTGATGCAATCCTTCTTGGCTTACAGCCACAAAGTGTCGGTGGTGAGGGATGCCTAACATGATTTTGAAGTGTCTGGGCGGTGAGGTTGATCATGACTTCGCCCTTTTCATTTTGGACACACCTTGTGTCTTTGTTGTAGCAGTGGGCCACTACCATCATGAATTCATTGTTTACTGCACTGACGGGGATCCCCCCAGCAAAATGTAGGCCACTACCTACTAGTTTGTCCATCCAGGGACTCCCTGTGACTCTCCTGTTCCGCCCATAAATCTTCCATATCGATGTGACCGAGCTCAGAGTCTCTTATATCCAGGTCACATTCTACCTGGGACTCGGGCATTCTGACCCTCTGGTACTTGTATTTCATTTCTTCTTCAGTAAGCTTAGCTTTACCTTTTGACTTGGTTGGCCTCTTGCTTGATGTAGACATATGTGGATCTGAATTCAGTTGCTGATCTGCAAGAAGAAGAAGTGAAACCCAACGCAGAAGAGCCATGTCAGCTGTCAGATCTTCCATTAGAACATTACAGAATGAGGAGTTAGCAATTTAAAGGCCTCTGGGCGCAGGGCGCAAGGACACTGCAGGCTGCAGGGTTAATAGAATGGCGCGTTGAAGAAGAGTGTTACAAGAAAGACATTAGCGCCAAAGGGCGCAGGGCGCAAGGATTTTACATATGACAATTTTGTTATTGTAGACAGGGGTGCGCCTGCGCCATCTATATAAGGTTATGTTGGCAAAATAAACTTAGTGTTGCATGGGATCAGGGTGCACCAATGGCGCATGTAATTTGCATGTAACATGGGATGTTGATGCGCCGAATGGCGCAGGATAAATGCGTGTTGCACTATCTTTCTGTGCGCAAAAGGGGAATTTGGCGCGGCGCAGGGAAGGCTTGCATGACACTGTGTTGCTGTAATAGGGTATGCGCCCACCAATTTTTAGGATTTACTTGGTTTTCATATGGCGCGGGGATTAAGCGTGTTGCAAGCGGGAAAAGTGCGCCTTCTTGGCGCGACTGTATTTTATGCAGCAGGAGTGGCGATTGCGCCAAGAGAAAAACACAGTTTTAAACTAATCTTTAAGGTTTTCTTTCTTTCCCGATAGGTTTGTGATCTTTCAGGCCTCTTTTTCGGGATTTTAGATGGTGAAGGGGGCACAACAAAGAGATCCAAGTTGATTTTTTTGAGGAAGAGCCCTCTTGACCAGCAAATCTGGAAAGAGGATGAAAATGGTTTGGGGGAAAGGTTGCAAGAATGGTAGGAGGGTTTAATGGATTTGCATATTCATTCTATCCTACCACACAAACAACCAAAACAAAACACAAGAGGAGTAAGAACCACCTACCCGGAATATATAGAATGTGAGAGACGAAGCGGGGTCCACGAACGTGACATGAGGATGACGGGCGTGCTGACAGGTGCAGAGGAATAAAGTTATCACGTGTTTTCTGATTGGTGAAAGTGACAGGCGGATGCGCCTATATATAGGCAAAGGTGCAATAAATGCACCAACCACTTTTTCAAGAGGCCCAAAACACATGTCGACACGTAAAAATTTGCACCCTTTCGGCGCGGATAAACGTGTGTCAACATGGAAATACTTGCACCTTTGGCGCAAGTTTACGACTGTCAACACTTCATTCCTTGCGCCCTTTGGCGCACCAAAACACGGCGCAACAATTTAGTTGTTAACATGAAGGCGCATGCGCCTTGGCGCATGCAAGAAAGGCGCATCATGGGAAGGCAAAATTGATGTGTCGACACGTCAATCTATGGTGGTAAAGGAAATGAAGGGGGCACAAATTTACTCTATGTTACACAGATAAAAGGTGCGCCTACCAAAAAGGGACCAAAATGGCTAAGTTCGGAGAACTAGATTTCCTGAAAGGGATTTTGTAACATTCCGAATGCAGAGGGGTCCGAGTGGTAGGGATTGGACAGATTGGAAATCCCGATGTGGGTACCAGTGGAGAGTCAGTTTGGGTATCATTCTACTTCACAAACAACATTGCTCTCGATACAACATGGAGGACATGATGACTACATGGGGTTTCTTGGTTACTTTGGATTACACCGATCTTTGGTTGACGACAGGGTGAGGTGGAGAAACTTACTTTGTGGTATTCAACTTTTGCAACATGACAGGATAATGCTTGAGGTCAAGCATTTCTTGGGAAGGGAGGATTGTAATGTATCCTTTCCTATGCCTAAGGCCTAAGGGACAATTCGAGTCCAATCCTTGGTAATACCCAAGGGGCTTTGGATGCTAGGAGCTATCGGGTATGAATATTTAGTCCATTTTGTTATAATTCTTCATTAACATAAACAAAAATGTGTTTTGGAGGGACTAGATGTTATTTTTTTGTCGTTAGGAAGGGGCCACATGGTAATAATGTTCTAATTTTGTGTTGGGAGGTTACTAATTTTGGGCCATGTTGACTTAAAAGGGAAAAGTACTTAAGTTACTTTTATTTTATCGGCCCTTCCAAAGGGAAAATGCGACCAAGGTTTATTGGGGCTCTTTTTCCTTGGAGAAGTAATATAAGGAGTTGGGAAAAAATGGAAAAGGACTTTTGCATACATAATTATTTTCCTTCATGTGTAACTGTTGTTTGCAAATATACAACTTATGGAGTGAAATCCCACAGGAACCCTAGCTTTGGTGTTGAGAGATCCATCCCTAGCTAGCAGGGCATTCTTCAGTAGTGAGAGATCTACCCTAGCTTGTCACTTTGAAGTTGTTTTCAGGGATGATTTACAGAGATATTTTTAGGGGTTTTAGAGGAAGGGTTTAGAGGGTTTTGGAGACATTTGGTGAAGATAATTAGAGGGTTTTCGTGAGTAGCTTTACGGAAGCCATTTGAGCAGGGATTAATATGACTTTGAAAGGCATTTTCATCAATTTCCAACCCTTTTCCAAGCTAGGCGACTTGTTTGGAATATTGTAGCCTTTATTTGAGGGGTTTCCAGTGGTACGAATTCAGATCTGAAGGTTGGAATATCATCTCCTATATTTGTAAATGTTATTTCCAAAATCTCATAATTTTTACACTTGTAATCAGAGAGTTATGAATTTTAGAAGTTTTCCAGCTTGTCTAGGGCACATTATAATTTTCTGCAGCATTTTATTATCTGAAAAATTCCAAAAACAATTTTCTTATGTTCTTTATATTATTAGCAAGCTCTCTTTAAATTTTCAAGTAATTTGGGTGGATATTTTGGGAGATATTAATTTTCTAGTGTTCGCTGCCCTAACTGTAAAAATCTGCAAAAATCAGTATTTTATTTGGCTGCAATTTTTCAATATTTTGTGCATTTTTAAGGGGTATCCCACAAGGGATATTTCAGAAAGTTAATAATAAAGTGGTTCATGAAATATCCTCATAATACCAAGAGGAAACAATTTCTCAGTATATTAGCAATATAAAATAATGAAGATAAAAAATTAGTGTTGGGAAATGTATAAACAATCTATTTTAATGAAAAGTATAGTTTAGAAATAATTATAAATATATATTATATATATTTTCCTTTTCCCTTCTTCCTTTTCCTCCTTAATTAACATAAAAATGTTTTCTATTACAACAATGCACATAAACTTCACTTTATGATCACTTATTGTCTCCATAATGGATACACATATACCGTTGAATTTTCTAAAAGGAACTTACACATATACCGTTGAATTTTCTAAAAAAAAACATACACATATACCGTTGGATAAACATATAATTTTATGGGTGACGACATGTCATCTATTTCTTTACTTCATCTCCCTCCTATTTCAACCCTTATCTTGAGATTATTAATCCCAAATATATCATCCCCTCGTCATAAAGTAACACTTTTGCACGTTTTTAACTCTTTAGATGATTTAAAGTCTATGCCAAACTTGTGGTGATAACAATCCATTTTCATATCTATTTTTGTATTGACATAGGTTTCATTTTGAATTGACCTTGCGAAGGATGAGGTTGATAACTGGGGTAAAGGGATCACATCTTCTCTCAACTTTATCCATTTCTATTTTTATTCTCTATTTTTGTGACGATTATTTTTCTTAGTGATGGGTTTACTCATGGAATACACTTATTACATTTATGAAATGTAATTTCTTATTCTAATTAATATGAAGTTATGTTTTCTTAATACAACAATAAAAATTCAAAATTAAATAAGAGTAATTGGTTCTACCCATTGAAATAGTCATTCTACCCTACTCGCCTTCAATGTTATCAACAATTAACAACAAGTTGGTAGTTTAGTTAAACTAAGTTATTTCTTGCCTTATAATTATACTTTTCAATGTTAAAATTCCCGATTCACAGGATTTAAATTTGACATGCTCATTTAAAATATAACCATCTTGTGTGTGTGTGTATAATCGCTTCATGTTTATGAGACAACATGGTTTTACATATTTTAATACCTTCACTAGAACGTGGTTTGAGGGGCATAGGTGGCCGTCAAATTGAAAGCATCAGTCCCATGAATTTACGTTTTTAATTTGAATTCATTAAATCTTACAGTTCGGAGCAATAAATACTGCAGAAACTATGACGAAAGTTCCACTAAAATACAAAGGGCGACCTGAATTTAAGAAATTAGTTCATTATTACTTGAATTTGTATTAAAATTCTTGTGGTGCAACGGTAGTGTTACTAATTTATTGACAACTGACTTAATCAGTTTTATTCATTTACATTGCTATTGATGTCTGGCCAAGTCTGTTTATTTCCTATTTACGTCCATCAGAGCTGAAGATACTGATTTTGAACCATCCATTGAAAACTCCAATGATTTTGAACATTTTTATACGTCCAATATGCCCATCCGAAGGAAGCCTTTCCATACACTTGCAACTGTGCTTCCCAAATCTTTGATATTCTGACTTTGAGGCGCCTTGCACTTCCCACTCAGACGTCCATTCCCCTAAATCAGCATAACAACGCATATCAATTCTTCAAATTGGGGATTGAAAAAATCTGAAACCTAAAAATATAAATGGCTTATACGAACTTACCAACGTAGATGAGAGGACCGTTGGCGCTAACGAGGCCGTTCAAAGTTGAAGCTCTGTCATTATTCACATAGTCTATGTTTTGTTGAACTGTCATGCCTTTGAACTTCTGATCATCAAACAGATTGTAGTAATGCACGTCAACTACCGTGCTCGTTAAACCATTGTTCATTTGGAACAATTCTTTGGGATCGGCAGGGCCAATTCTATTGCACATCACCACATAAGCTGTGGAGGAATGCTTTCGTACATTGTCATACCCATTTCTGTAATATGTGATCAGTTTGTCTAATGCTATGTCTGGTGCGCGGGGCTCGTTCAACAACTCTATTCCTAAAAGAGCCCTGTCATTAGCATACCTGAAACCAAGCAGCAATTAGACTCCGATTTAAAAATTGTTGGATATGATCAAATTTGATGGGTTTACAACAATTTATCGAGAAAATAAAAATTAAAAATTAAAAACAACTTATGCTTACCACACCCAAGAAAGGGAAAAAAATAGTAAAAAGTATTCCCGACAAATTTGATAAACAATACTCGGTCAATAAATAGATAAATGGACATTATATGTGGGAATGACGTACCTGGAAGCAAGAAAGTCAATTACTGAAAGGCTTTTATCAATGTTTTCTTGTGAATCCCATTCAATATATCCGTCCCTGCTACCACTGTGTTCGTCTCCATTTTGGGAACCAGGAGCAGCATGCAGAGTTACAATAATTTTGATGTTATGATTCCTGCAACATCCATGTACTTTTATTCAGTGATATTCTACACAGGCACAGGTAATCTTATGTCTTACCATGTTTCAGATATTTTATACCATACAAATTTCTATTGCTAGTTCATTGATCATTATTCCAGTTTAGTGTAAATCTATCATAAACTTTATCTGGCAGCTTATTCCTTCCCTACGTTCTAAAGGGTCTATTGACAACTAGATTTATTTGTAATAACAGTAAAAGTATACTTAGCCCAGGAGAATGCATTATCCAGAGCTTTAAGGGATCCTCCAACGAAAGGAGCTGGAGGATTTGGGTCACTTGCAATCCACCATCCCACTGGAATTCTCACGGCACTTATCCCATTTTGTGAGAGAAAAGAAAAATCACTCTCTTTGATGAATGTGTTCCAATGCTCCTGATTAAACAAATCAAAGATATTTATCCTCAATAAACTGAAATACAAATATAAATTTGATAAAATAAAGTGTACAGAAACAGTACGTTGAGGATTTGTGCTTTGTTAGATCCAAGACCGTTTGTGAGCTGATATTCTCCTTGCATTCCTTTAACAATAGTCATCTCAAATGTTGCGGCATTATCATCCCACCCTGGTTCGCCTTGCAAGTCAGCAGTTAGCTGATCTTGGGATGCTGCCTGCACACAATTTCAATAGATCTACATTAAGCATCAAATTTTATGAACTAGCAGGTATTTGAGAACATTATCAGAGTTTTGAATCCATGTACCTGCATGTACATGCCATTTAGAACTTTGATATGCACCCTGTTTGGATTGGAAGGGTTCCTTATGATTTGAAATGTTTCCCAAGTGCTAGGCGTTGCTGCAACTGCATTCACAATTCCACCCTCCATTGATTGCTCCAACGAATTGCTTATTAAACACTCTAAGCTGATAGCTTCCGTCTTTCACACGCCATATCTGTCAACAAATTGACATCGAACAACATACATCATAATTTGTGAAAACCATATGCTGGTCAAAACATTCTGTCAAATCGCAAAAGTCTTACTAGAAATTGAGATATGGTGATTACATACCCTAAAAGTCTCCCATCCAGAAGCGCTATTTCTGTTCACTGCAATTTTTGAACCGCCACCATCTTCAGCAACAAGGTAGGTACCCAATTTCACAGATTTCAATTGAATTTGTGCTCCATCCTGTTAAAAGAATGAAAAGAATTACTGTAAAGAAGAACAGAATAACAGCCTACAAATCCAAATAGACAACATTTCCAAGTGAATAAGGCCTGCCTATAATACCATGAGATCCTTGTTTGGAACGGTATCGAAGAGGGATGGTTTGATCCATCCTTCAACAACAAGCCACCCTCCCAGATTTACAGATTTGTATTTCTGTGCCGCATACGATTTCACTGCCAGGAAACACAGCAACAAAAATAAACCAGAGCATACATCAACTGCCTTGTGAAAACTAGACGCCATCTCAAATCCACGTCTACATAAAATGGTTCATGTGTGTTGGGGGTTTTGTAGAAAATTTGAGCACAAGAACCGGAATACACGGCACGGCAACGTGAATTACACACCACCTTCAAAGTCAAAGCACCAATTTCGTGAGTGGGAGTCTCATATAGCCGCCCTAATGGGCAATTTTATCTTTATGTGATGTATTGATACTTATCCATTATTATGTGATGTATTGATAATAATAAAAACTCATTTTACTTCTTAATCTAATAAAAGATATTATTTATTTAAAAAAATAAAAAAATTCATACTTTTGAGTTTTTAAATTTAAATCTTTTAGTAAGAATTGTGTGATAGTACGTCTAAAATATTAATTTGCAAAAAGACACCCATATTTGAAGATGTCCTGTTGGAAAGTGTTAAATTTTGGCGACCTTTTCCAAAGAAATCAATTTCTGTCACATTGTTAATACTTGCCTATATTTTTGGGATTGCAAAGAATAGAAAAGACATTTATGTATGTAATTACAACTCAACAATCTGCAGACTGAGTGGCACAAATTCCAGTGTTGTGGATGCGAGGTACTGGACGAGAAATACCATTGATTGTTTAATCCATCCTTAGGGTTGTCCCGATTTCAGCCATAATGATAGAAAATAATGAAGCAATGTTATGCTTTGCTTTATGGATATGAATTTTCTACCCCTTGGTTTGTTCGACAATGTAACCAGCATGGGAAGCCCTGAGAATCATTTGTTTGGGATCGAGTTTGACATGGTAAGGAATGAAGAATTCAACAACATCAATGGAAATCACGTTGGTGTAGATCTCAACTCTCCCTATTCTATAGAGAGTAAATTTCTAGGTTACTGGGTGGGTAACCACCGTATAGATTTAGGTATGAAAAGTGGATAGAATATTCAAGTTTGGATTGATTACGACCACCTTCAAAAGGAGCTTAGAGTGACCATAGCGTCGATTGGTTCCCTTCGTCCGCCAAACCTCCTAACATCATTGCAAAATATGAATTTATCTAGGCACATATTTGAAGGAAATACGAATGTTGGTTTCTCAATGACCACAAGACAAACAATTGTAGAAAATTACATCCTTTCCTAGAGATTCAAGACAAATGGAACGACACCCGGTTTGGATACGTTTTTTCTTCTATCACTTTCACACTGTTCATGATCAAATGGAGGAACGAGACAACCGCTCATAGAATACAATTATGGCAACATATAGAAGACATGGGTTTCCTCAAGAGACATTCATTGTTTCACTGTATGCAAAAAACATGCTTCTAACCAGTTTCAATTTATAGTTGTCTTCATACTCCCGACCTATGCCAAAATACACGCTTTGGAACAAGGTGTGGACATCCATCAAAGCATAAAAGATAGAGGAATTTTGACAAATGTTGTAGTTGCAAATGCTCTGTAAACATGTATGCAAAATGTGGAACATTACACAAGGCACATGAATCGCTTTAACAAAATGCCTCAAAAACATTGTTTCATAGACATTATTGATTGCGGGTATGCATAATGCAATTGGTAGGTGTAGAACCAAATTCCATATAAACCTATTGGGTATATGGAAGTGTTTTCTTAGCTCATGTACTCATTGCCACACTGCAACGAAAATTAACTCCAAGATTGTTGCAAGAGAAATTGTTGTGAGAAATGGGAACCATTTCCTTCATTTTAAAAAGGAGAATGTTCTTGTGGCGATTATTGGTGATGCTAAATGAAGAAATATTAAAAAATAAGGTTGCATTATAATAATGTGTCATGTGCTTGATTATTCTCAATTTCTAGAAAGTTTTTGTTTAATTTTAAGTTTGCATACACTTCACTGTAAATTACAACTCCAACAAACTTAACATTGTTATCCTCTCCAACATAATTTGCAACTCATGTGCAATTGCTAATTTAATTTAATTTATGTTTTAGATTCAAGTGAGACTTGTGATTGAGTTGTTGAAATTTAGCCTACATTGGTCTATTATCTCACTCCTAAGTTCAATTTAGGTTACCCAAAAAGGTATCTAACTCAACTCACAATTACAAAATTACTTAAATAAAATTCCCCTAATAACCTATGATTAACTTAAGCAAGCTTATCAATGTGTGTAGGCAAAAGGAAATAGTGGGAAAATCTTACACAAACACCCCCTTAAGCATAGCTTATGTGGGTAGAAAAGGTGGGTCTCGACAACAAGGAATCATGAGATAACCACATACAAATAAAATCTCTTGTAAAACATAGAAAGGGAGAAAACTTAGAGGGAAAAACTCTTCCCAAAAAGAGAGAAAATAAAGGAAGGTAGGACTAGAAAACCCCACTTGAAGCTAAAAATACCTATAGTCATCTTGTATCCTGTAAAGGATCCTCCCAAGTGAATATGGATTGGAAGGAGAAGTGAAGAGTGTGTTAGATTTTCCAAAGCTTTGAATTATGTTCCAAGACATAACAATACTTCTTTCTAGATCAAAAGTCCTTGCAAGACATCATTGATATACTAGTTTTTGATGGTTTTCCAGCCATTGTTGGTTCTTATAAAAGGAAATATGCTCCTCATGAAAATTAGAAGAGAGAACTGCCCCATGAAGGGATGGTGTATCTAAAGTAGTAGCAAAGAAGGAATGTGGAATGCCCTCAGAACTGTAGTAGTAGACAACCCAATGTCTTATGAGTCTCTAATCAAGGAGCATACTCCTTGAAAATTCAATGGAGGACAAAGAATTAGGTGGATCAATAAACAACTCCTCAATATTTGGAAGGTTCAAAAGAGATGGTGGAGGTGGGTCCCCATCACTACTATAGTCATATGTGCTAGAAGATAATTTCTCATCATTAGTAATGTGCTAAGGATCTGAAATGCCATTAAGTACAGTGAATTCAATGAAGAATCCAACCAAGGGACAAAGTGAGAGAAGGAGTATAGCCAAGTTTGATGATTGACTATGCCAACTATAATAATAATGTCATTTTGTATCTCCATGACAACTATTGTAAGTAGATTGAACTCAACCCGATTCTTTGACCAAGTTGAGTAGTCGTGGTAGATTGATAAAAAAGTAGTTGATAATGAGGGAATATTAAGAACATTATTAAATGTTCCCCTACTCAATTCAACACACCCTCTCCCAAAACATTGTGCACAAGAGTTGTCACCAACTCATATAGAGGACATGTCACATAGCTTAGAAGAATTGAACTCTAAGTGTGAAGATACCATATGATGTGATGAAAAGAATAAATAACCAATGTAGGAGTTCTCATTAACTATAACTAGGGATCTCCCACTTGTTTTCTCTTTTCTCGACTCTTTCACTTTCTCTTTTCCATTCTCATTTACCTTGGAGGATTCATAGTTTCATAAAGATGCCATTATAAAATAAGGGAGACTAATGTTGTTCTTCTCAAGAAGATTCATGAGGTTGTCAACTGCTTCTTCATACATTTGATTTTACCATTCCTTCTTGTGCAAAATTTGATACTCTCTTTCTTGGACTTAATATTAGAAGAGGAAGTTCCAAAGTCTGATTTAGAGATGGGATCATTATATTCCTTCTTGTTTTCATGATCCTTGTTATTATGTTTATTGTCTTTATTTGAAGCCTCTTGTTTATCATGTCTAAGATGTAGAGCATGAGTTTTAAAGGACTTCGATCTACCCATTTGAATAATCTTGTATTTTTCCTAAGTTAAGTCAGTAGCAAAATTGTCAAAGGACGACATGGTCCATGTAGCTCGATTGGCTCTCTTGGTAGCATAAAAGGTACAAACAAAGAAAAAATAGTTGGAACACAATTTGGAAAGATTGGAAAGAACCAATTGATCATTTATTTTTTCTATACTACATAGTTTCAAATACAACCCGATTGCATTGATTTTAGTGTATAATTCTTGTATGATGTCAAAATTACTTGGGATTAAATTGATGAGATAATTATCCAACTCATGACCTCTCATTATGTCATAATTCCTCCTTTCAATATGGTCCATATTTAATTTTGATTAGTGGCGGATTCAATATGAAAGAGTAAGTCTAGAGACATTGTGAGACATAATAGACCATATGCTTCATCACTTCTATTCTACCACTTCGCCATCTCTACATTTGTTGTCGGTAAAGTTTCTATACCTATAGTGATCCGGTGTAATCCTTTAATCCTCAAGATTATTTGTATTTTGACTTTCCACTCGTGACGGTTGAAAAATGTAAGAAATAGAACATGAGACTAATCCTTTGAAGCAAGTGCTTGTATGTTGAATTGAGTGTGTTGAAAAGACTTGGATATAAAACCACCACTAAAACTATAGAGTTAAAAATTTACAAGGAATGATAATATCACCAATGTGAAGAGATTAAAATAACTCACACTTTCAAAACAAATAGTTCCCGAAATGGAGTTTTCAGCTAGAAGTTATGGAAGTTTGAAGTTTCTTGCTTGTAAAAAAATATTTGTTTTCTAAAGTGCCAAAAAAATTTCCAAAATTTTTTGAAGAAAATTTAACCCCCTTGAAGGAAATATCAAGGGCTTAACTTCATGTGAACATGGGATAAGGACTAGGAAGAGTTCCCCTCCCCTTTGATGATGTCACTTTACATTGTGATGTGATCGAGGGAGTGATGTCACTCCAAAAATCACCCCTCTTCATCAATGAATAGTTCCACTTTCTCTTTGTGTAAATTTGAATGAGTGAAACACATCGTCAAAGTTTACACCATGATCCACACCTTGAAAATCCAAAATAAAGACTACTATGGGTTATAGAGTTGTTGAACACCTTCATAGAAATGAACGTAAAACAAAAATATGCTATCAAGATTTTAATCTTGCTTGACATATTTGAAATCTTGAAAAGCTACATCATAGTTTATGGATCATTGAACACCTCTTAAAACCGACAAACTACGTTAGAGTTTTTACCTTCCTTTATAGCTTCAAAACCTAACAAACAACATTGGGGTTTTCCACTTGGAAAACAAGGTGTGGGACTTGAAATATGATCAAAAAGGTCGGAACCCAAAAGGTGTCAAACAAGTATCAAAACCTAAAGCATGTCACACAAGGGGCGAACTCAAAGCATGCTAGACAAGGAGGAACCCAAAGCATGTAAAATAGGTGTCAAAACCAAATTATTGATAGAAAATTTGAAAAACATGAAACACCGAGGTCAAGGGTTTTACCATGATTTGCATGTTATTTTGAAATGAAGAGATGTCCAAATTTTCAAAACTTGAAACACTGGGTGATGACCGAGGTTCAAAGGTTTGACCACAAATTGTAAATTTCATGTCAAAGTGACGAGATGTCTCGAAAACATGAAAATATGAAACAAGGTTGTTGAATGCAGTTGGAAGTTTTGATTGTAGATTGCAAGTTTGGGTTGAAATGAAGAGATTTCCATAAGTCCTAAAAACATGAATTGCTTGGTCATATTTTTGACATGTCAAATACCTTGAAAATACCAAAATACGGAGGGTGGAATTTTTGACTTGTGAGAAACCCCGAAATACCTAAAAAGTATTAGGGTATGTTTTATTACTTGACAAATAACCTTTAAATCTCAAAATGTCGAAATGACAAGGCAAAATCCAAATCTTAAAAAAAACGTATGTCATCCAAAAAATAGAAAATACCACCAAAATGTTTTGAAAAAACCAAATAAACCAAAACAATTATTTTCCTTTCTATATTTGAAAATCGATGGTGTGATTTGTGTAAATATAAAAAAGCCTTTCAAATTGTCCAAAAAAGGATAAAATCATCTATCGTAGAACTCTATCATGTGAACGATAGAGTCAAAGGTTTTGGGATGTTCTAAATTCAATGTCAATAATCACTTTTCACGTAGAGACTCGGAGGAATAGATCAACATGGATTTCCTTAAAACCCCACCAAACCCTTGAAAATTGATACTATGAAAAATAAAAAACTAAATGAGCTAGAAGGCTAGATCTTACAATAGATCGAAATGACATTAAGATACTAGATCATATTTGATACTAGGTCACGCTTTTCCACGAGAAAAGTATTGGGATTGGATAAGGTCGAATGCACAAAGTAAAAATATGTGTGGAGTAGTGAGTTCCAAAAATGCACAAGGGAAGAAAAATATCTACATTCATTCATGCATGCATTTGACCATTAGCCAAAATATGCATAGGAGGTTACATTATATAGTGAGAGAAATTATATCACCCAAAAATGTAACCAACTCAAATGATAATTATAAAATTCCATAAAACATATTGCCCTAATAACATATGATTAACATAAGAAAGATAATTAGACAATGAAGGTAAAAGCACGTAGTGGAAAAATCCTACACCAACAACATTCTAGAATTTTTAGATTGATGTTTCTTATATGTAGAAGTTGTTGAAAATATTGAACACTATTTTCTTTAGGTTTTTTCCACTCTTTAAGTATTGTCTGATAGCCTCGAATGAATTATTTTCAAATTTTAATAACTCATTATGTTGACCTAGACATTTTTCATGGTTTTAGTTATAGAATAAAATTAACGAAGCATTACCACTACATAGATGAATCATAATATCATTCTTGTTCCTCTTATTTCTCTTCAAGTACACTTATCACCTAATTTGCTCTTAGTGATCATTACATACAAGGAATGCATACAATATAAATTCTTCAAAGAGGAGTTTTAGAACTATCTAGAAAATCATTTCTTAATATAAATAGGTCAAGGTTCCATGGTTTCATGAGTCAAAGTGGAAAGGAATAATTTAATTTAGGTACCACATGTTCCCTTGATTTTACACATATTCACATAGGTGGAATAGTTACCTACATTTTTAGAACTCTTCAAGGTTGTAGTAGGTAGAAATCACTCATTGATCATGGGATTATGCTTACGATAGCCCAGTCCATATTGCTTGTGTATATTTTAAGTTATTTTTATATTGATCATGGATTTATCAAGTTTGGATAAGGGAGTTAGGAAACAAGTTTCATTATAGCACATCAAAAGATCACACACATAAAAATACTATTATAAATGCATAAAAAAATTCTATCTAGTTTGATGTGTAAAACCCTCTTAGAATATAGGAGAAAACCTATATAATATCATCCGACGCAACTATCTAAATTTATTGACAATTTTCGGGATGTTGTTTACCCTTGAATTTAATTTTAATACTCCACAACACACTTTTACATTTATTGACCTTAGTCATAGTTTTTGAGATCCATCAAGAGTATATATATTAAGTATCTTATCTTTTATTGGTTTGATTCATAAGATTACATTTGTTCGAATTATGTGTAATTTAGAGGGAATTTTATCATTAAAAATTTTCCACATGACGACTTCTTTTTAGTTGATCTTGATATTGTTCAAAATATATTAAAGAGACCTGTAAGTTTCTAAATATACATTATTTACTCTCGCACAACTTTGTAATTATTTTCAAAATAATTAAATATGAATCTTTTGACACAAAAGGGTATATTTCATAATTTTGGCATAATAATTCTCTTTGTGCTCCATTTTAAGATATCTTTGAATCATTAACAAGATATTAAATATACATTAAAAATTGTTACTATATAATTTTATTGATTCCTTATGAACTATTTTAGATTTTTAAAATAATTAAATATAATATTTTAAAATATTTAGTTATATTCTTGTATAAATCATTTTAAACATAACTCAAAATGGAATTCATAGTGAAATAGCATGTCAAAATTAAAATTGAGATTTTTCTACATCAAAATATTTTTAATTATTTTTAAAGTAGATAAAAATTTGTGCGATTAGTGAAAAATGTCTTACGGATAAGTCACAATAATAAACCATGTTGGCCCCATACTCAAAGAGGTTGTTGATTTGTCTTCACAAAAATTAGTAATGGAGGATAGCAAATCAGTTCCTAAGGACTTGGATGAACTCTCTTTTGTAAATGGAAACTCATATTCTTCATTCCCTTCATTATTTGTTGAACCTACCATGTAGGAGGACATCATTAGTCACTACGATAAACCTTTTTGGCCCCATACTCAAAGAGGTTATTCATTTATCTTCGAAAACATTAGTAGCAGAGGATAGAAATAAGTTCCTAAGGACTTAGATGAACTCTTTTTGAAAATGGAAATTGATATTCTTCTTTCCTTTCATCCTTTATTGAACTTGATTTTTTTGGTGAACCTACCATGGAGGAGGACATCAAAGAAGATCATAATGCCTAGATCAGTCTTTATAAGGAGCAAAAGGATGAGTTTGATCTATCAAAATTCATGGTGGTTGAAAATGGAGAAGGAGATGATGACAAAATTACAAAAGAAGTCATCATGGAAGAGACAGAGTTGTTTGTAGAAGTAGAACAAAGTTTCGATCAGCTTCCGAGCATGTTTGAAGAATGAAGAAAACGTGTCTACCAGCTCCATTCTTTAAAATCAATATAAAGAAGATGGGAAAAGTCAAAATATCATGCCTTTTCCAATCAGATACTTTGTTGATTTGGGATCAAATTTAGAGTTTCCACCAGTCATGCTTAATCTAAAGCATGAGGATGAGCTACAATGTGCCAAAGGTCAGCAACAATTCTTCTCAAATATAGCTATAGAGCAAGTAAAAGAGGTATTATTTCTTTTTAAAAATGATACTTTGAGGAATAGGGATGGAAATAAAATTTTAAATACTTTTCAAATCTCATTAGAGGCCATGTTCATTTCCAAATTAGTTACATGGGACATGGTCTCAATGTGTAAGAAAGGAAGCTACTTCTCCTTTCCTATATCAAGATTTATTTAGCTTCTCATTGCTCTAGGTAGAATAGGTCAATGTATGTTTGTTTATTGAAAAACAACTTCTTATGCACATATTTTTATTTTTATTTTCAATAAGTAGATGATCTCTTGTTGGATAGCCTTAGTAGGGTTGTATCTTTACTCCAAGTGCATTTCGCACATGTTGTTAGTGGTAGTTTTTCAGGTAAGTGTGGAGGATTTTAAGTCTTGAGGTGAACTTCTTGACCTTGGCTACACTTGATCAAACTTGTGAGGAGGTTTCATATTAGTTTTCAGGGATAGGTGGGAGTAAATAAGAGGTTTCTTGCTGATTAGTAGGAAATCAGTCTAGTAAATCATCTAAAGATGCTAACCTTTTTTGGTCATCATAGTTGAGGGGTATACAATTTTTTAGATTCAACTGAAAATGAAGGAACATACTGAATTTTTTTATGAGGGGCATACAAGTATATTATGAAGAAGAATCACAACAATGAAGGAACATCACATTCTAAAAAAATAAAATGAAAGGAAATAAATTTTCTTGTTTTCATTTTTTTCATTCATGTACAAAAATGAGAAACAAAGTGCAAGATTGTCATCCAAAGAAATGAAACACCTCGTTTTATTTCTTATTTTCATGAAAAGGATTAAGGATAAAAATACTAAATAGTTTTCTTTAAAAAAAAATTGAGTTTGAAATTACAAAGTTTCTTAAATCATTTTAGCAATATCTGGTGAAAATTGCAAAGGATATGAAAAATACAGATTTTTCTCATACAACAACTAGGACACAAAATTTCAAATAAAAAAACCTCATCATGGTTTCCTTAAGTTTTTGCAAAGAATAGAAAATTTCTAGAAATTACAGTTTTCCATTAAACTTTTAAGAAGAAATGCAAAAAAAATTACATCTGAAAATGGCCATATATCCTACACAGAATGAGATAAAACTTACAGAGACATAGTTTCAAAATAGTAATAAAAACGATAGCCTTATATTTTTAAATAATAGATATTTTCATAATATGAGTTTCCAAAAATGTAAAAATTTTAGATCTGAAAATGGATTTCTTTTGGCACAAAACAAATATAAAATTTGTGGATATCAAATTAGAAATATAGGTTGTATGTTCTCTCAAAACTCTCAAAAATTTCAACTACCCATCAACTAAAGATGAAAAAAGTTTACCTTCGATGCACAACTCAAGTTCATTTCTTTAAGGGTCAAGCTAATCCAAAACAACATGACCTAAATGATAAACCATAGATATGAAGAAAAAATAGGTCAAGATGAGACCATTATGGCTAAGATGGGTAAAGAAAACAAAAATGAGCCGAATCGATCTAAATAAGGAGAACTCAAACAAAGTAAAATATAGAGCTCAAGATCTCAAATCAATGATGATTGAGCTATTAGGATGAGGGTAGAGCCTAAAAAATTGCAAAAATCAAACGATGGAAAGCCAAGACCTTCGAGCTCAAATAAGGGTGAGCTACAACTTTAGAAGAGCTCAACAGAGCTAACCCAACTTGAATCTTAATACCAAGCCAATAAAAAATCACAAATCAAACTTAGTAGGAAAACCAAAAAACCCACCAATGTATCCATGGCCCAGTAACCTCAACGGATGAGCTTGAACTCATAAAAATAGCCGAGTTAGAAGAATGAGATATTGAACTCTTGAATTATCTCGAGAAAGAAAACCCATGACAGACCAAACAAGGAATCATGGTGGTAAAGCACAAAAAGGGCATTCTCTAACAAAGAAACCAAAGCTCGAACAACTAATAAACATTGTGAAAACACTAAAAATGGAAAATAAATGTAGATTTTTCACCATAACGAGCTATGAAACAGAATGAAAATAGATTCCGAGTAAGAAAGACCAACTCGAATTCACAAAAACAAGGTCTTGAGCTTTTCAACAATGGAATTTTGTCAAGGTTTAACCTCCAAATCAAAGCCTCCAAAATTTACAAATGTAATTGAGTTCATTCCAAGGTTTTAACCCTAATAAACAAGGGAGGTCAACCGAGTGCTTTGACCAATGTCAATTTTGACCATTGTAAATTTTGACCGAGTGTTAAATCCATTATGGTTTTGGAAAATTTTAATAATCCTTGCCAAGTTCCAATGTAGGTTCGGATTCCATAATAGTTTTAATCATTGTGATTATTTGCAAGATGGGGTAAAACATGCCTTTCCCAAGTCAAAACAAATCAAATAATTGGCTCGTACATTCCCAAAGGAAAAGGAAAGAAATTGAATATCATTGCCAAGAAGAAACAGTTATTTCCATTGTTTTTGCTAAGAAGGTAAATTATTTCCTTATTTTTGCAAAGGGAGGTTGAATAAATTCAACAAGGAGTCAAAAGACATTGTAAAATCATCATTTTTCCTTTCAAATCATGTGCATGATAATAATCCTATGATGATTATTTTAAAATTGTAATTTAATTTTTGGGGTCAATAATGAAAAGAGAGCTAGCATTGGATTTTTCTCCAACTAGTCCCAACTGAATTTTAAAACTCATATTTTAATTTTTCACATGAGAGAGGGAGTTCAATGACTCTTGAGTTCTCGAGAGAAAACGAGGTGGACCGAATTGTTGAGAAACTTGATTTCTACTTCCTTTTACCTTCTCTTCTATCTCGTGAATTTTTCATACCAAGGTTATGCTAAATTTTGTACTCCAACACCTATTTGATGGAATAAAAGACTGAATTACTACATTTTTGCAGCTGAATTGAAGTGTGTTATGATAGGAAATCAAAGAGAGATGAAAAACACAAAATTTTTACATATTATATTCTTCTATAAAAATGCATACATATATATGAGAAAATTATCCTATATTTAAGGAAAACCAATCCCACAAATATCTCCTACAACCGCTCCCAACAACACTCAATTCTATATATGAGAATTGTTAAAACAACTCTCCTAATAATATCTCTAACACCCAATCTATGTGAGTTTATTCACAACTCACTTTAACTATTACAACTCCAATAATATATGTGAACACTAACCATAATATTTCCTAACATTGCCTCCTTAGTGTTTATGTGTTAGAAAAACATTCAAAATTCTTTTACGACTTGCCACCTCTACGCACTCATGATATTGACACATAACTTGAACTTAAGGTAGAAGAAGGAAAAATCAACTTATTATCTACCATGCACTATATGGAAAACTTCCGACCAAACTAGTGAAGGAAAACGTACATGAACCATATTCTTATCAACCAATTATTGTAAGGAACGCATATGACCTACTCAGTGCGGGAACTCAAGAAGGAATCATCTGCATAACCTTCAATGATTTTACAAAGGTTTACTAAAAACGTAGGTATGAATAGAAACACATCTAACTATTCAGTGTAGTTCCCACTTCCCTTTGACACCTTTTTGATACTAGTCATGATACTGCTGATTATATTATGGACATGATTATGGACTTTATTATAGTATGATGTTAGATGTTAGATCATGGATTATTGTTGACTTGATTTAGTTATGATGCATGATGATTATTAGAGACATTTTATATGTTGATGATGATATATTGTTTGGGCTTGTGATATTTGAATATTGTGAGTAGACCTAGAAATGGAAATTATTGGATGATGATATAGTTGTTGATAAAACTATAAATGATATTGTTAGATTGCTTTGATGTTGTTGTGATTCATATATCTAGATGATTTTGGGAATTATATTTATATTATTTTGGATGTTCTGATATGGCCATGAGGACGAAGGAGGTATTTGTGTTTTTCAAGTTAAAATATCACAACAAACATCGGGGATTAGAGACCAACCACATTGGAATTCTAGATGAATTCAACAAGGTCACCATGGCAACTAGTATTTGTTTGTGCGTGTTGTGTGTGTGTTAGGGATTCCCATGGGGGATCACCTTTAAATGTGACCAAGGGGTTTTATGTTTTTTTTTATTTGGTCCCTTTGTTTATGTTTGCATGTGTTTATTTTGTGGTGCTTTTACCCTTTCATTAATTATTATATGGTGTGTAAATATTGTGAGTAATCATATTGTTAAAATAAATAAATAAAATATGTCATAAGAAGGAAATTATTGAGAGTTGTTGGCCAAGATTTAAAGTGTTATTAGTAATGTGTAAGTGTTGTAAGAGATGTGTAAGTTAAATTTTGAGTGTGAAACACTCCACCTTCTTGGAAATTCGAAATTGTCCTTGGAGGCTGATTTTGGAGGCTTGTGGGACAAGTTAAAATTTTCCCATACCTCTTAAATTTAATTACCAACCATACCTATGGTTGGAGAGTTGATATTAGACTTTTATAATGTTTTTTGAGAAGGTAAATTGTAGGTTTTAATTGCACTTTTCTTACATAATTTGATTTCAGTCCTTTGGGGTGTGGGTTGGATTTGAGTGTGTAAGTAAAATGTCATATTATTCACCCACCTATTTATTATGCATTGGAGAATGTGTTGGTACCCAAATTTAACCTCCTTTAAAGAACGAGCAACATCATGGATTAGACAGGACACTTAGAGGTAGATAGACAATCATGCATGTCGTGTCATGCGATCAGAAAGCAATCTATTTGACTTGTTGGCACTCAGGCTTTGAAAGGAGTGTGTAGCACATTAAAAATGATGTGATCTGATCCTAACTATTTTAGGTTGTGAATTTCAACCAAGGTAAGAGAACCTATTTTGTAACCTTTGTTATAAGAAAGGGGATACATGTACCTTTCTTTTGCATAAATTTTATGGAGAAGACCTTGGGGAAAATATGATCAACACACAAGTTCGACTCTCATTATTTGTCACTTCCGATCATGGAGATATCTTCACAACAAGGCAAAGGTTACTATTGAAATTTGAGGCGCTGATTGCTCCTGCATGTTTTGGTGATGAGGGTTGTGCATTGGCATACACACATGACAAACAAGCGTAGTATGGGTAAGATTGGTTGTTTTATATGAATTTTTGGTAGGAGTTGTGGCGGGTGAAACTAGATTCACCAAATCCTTGAGGAACCTTACCAAATGGAAATTTATACCAACAAAATGCCATAGAACAACTAAAATGTTTCTTCAACTAGAATATGTGCTTCAATGGAGGCCCAGATTAGCACTCTTTCACACAATATTTGAGATTATATCACAAAGGCTTGAGTTAGAAAACCCAACAAAGCATCAAGATCTAAGCCAAATCACGCCTAAGGTACACCAAAAGGCTTACAAAAAATCTCTGTCAACAGATGAGAGAAAATTTATTTTAAATCATTTATTTCAATCCCGGATGAAAGATCTTCGAGAAATGAAATTATAGATGCACTAAACTGTGATAAGGATTGAGGCCTATGTGATTGAATCAGATTTTAATACAAGATTGCAACAGAAATAAGAAAAAATAGTTGCAGAGACATTGCGAAATAAAACCAACACATTTTACTCAAGACAACACGAAATAACTCGAATTTGATTAAATCTATCAGTAGGGTAAAGTTTCTAGAATAGTGTCAGAGATTGTCAATGGTTGTACACTTGTAACCACCTTGACATGATAAGATTTTAATAAAAAAGAGATATACAAGCTTCTTGAATGCTTTCTCAAAAAGGATGGGCTCTATCAAGCTTTCAATTAGAAAAACTAGTCCAAACCCTTCACACTCCAACCATTTGCAAGAAAAATTTGTACCATTTATAGTATTTACAACATAGCCTCTTCCTCCTAAAAGACAAAAATGTTTAATGCACCAGTGTTCGCCATGATTCTTTCATTATTCTCATAATCAAAATCTACAAGAAGTCCCCGGTGCTCGAGGGGTATATTTCATCGAATGTTTCCCGCATTCAACTCCTTTCTCACAGTAAATCACTTTTCCTTCAATTTGCCACCACTTACGCCCTAATATGTTGAATCGGCCCCTTACGTGCTCGAGAGAAAAAAATTGAAAATTAGATTGCGCAGAGAATTCGAGACCATTTTAATGGCAAAAGATGTCCTCCAAATCTTCCCACAAAACTTCGATATAATCATTAACTTCCTTCTCTATTTGGCGTGTAGAAAAGACCAATAAATCATGGAGACTCGCACTTTCATATGTGTTTCGAGAAATGGGGGAAATAAGATTTAGACTCACAAATGCCGTTGATCTTTATTTTGAATTTGGGCCATCCACGTGGCGATTCAAACTTTAAAATAGACTCGGGGCTTCCTTTGAATTTTTAAAACTTTTTGGAAAAATGGACAAATGTTCCATTTTTCTTTGCACCTCCACCCTCACTAAATGAGCTAGACACGTGTCCAAATGTGATTAGAGGGAATCTGTGACCAAATTTACCATTTTACTCTCTTTTTGGAAAAGGGAATTTTTCCCAAATTTTCCCATGCAACTTCGCCCTTGGGAAATGAGCCTGACACATGTCCGAATGTGATTGCGGTGGTGTCACGCTTCCTTTTTACTTTTGACTCTTTTTCTCAAGGGAAAGTTTTCCAAATTTCCCCCGAGAGCCCGCACCTCCACTATTGATAGGGGAAAAACATTGACTACTTCCCTCATCGCTTGCGGGTCATTTTGAAATTTTTATCCTTAAGGAGGCAAAAAAATCCAAGTTGCCTCCAATTTTCTGCCTCCCCACCTTTTTGACTTTTCAAACTACCACGTGTCACCATGGCACACCTTGAAGCAATCTCAAACATTTGATACCTTGAACGAGTGTGAGCTCACCACTTGTCCTATTCCGACAAGGTTTGTCCAAAAGCTTGAAGCTCGGGGAAGGTGCCACGTGTCATGCTTTGAGATAGTTTCGTTCGGTCATTGAAAAGTATAAGCAAAAATTCAAAGTGAGTGGAGGCCGCCATGAGTCATCCCGACACTTATTTAAAATGAAACTCGGGGCCGGTCCCTAAACATGTGTGATTCCTTCATGTGTCTCTCGGCGTAACTTCAAGATGGTGCCCGAAGCGGAGACTCTGAATGAGTGCGAGCTCACCATGTGTCTTGTTCCACCAAACTCGCTCCAACCGCATAAAAATTTGTGTAAGTCTGAGCCAAGTAGCGGAAGCCTCCACATGTCATCCCGATGCTACTCCTAGGAAAAACCCAAAAGAAGATCTTCAAATGAGCGTCTTGCCTCCACGTGGAAACATTTTGAGTTGAAGTTTTCCATGAATTTTTCTAAGTACCTAGCTGAGTGTGTCTAACGAAAAGGTGTCACGTCCCCCGTAGATACAAGGATGTAAATTTGACCAAGAGAAATGCTTGTAAATATGTAAAATATAGAAAAATGACCATTTGAGCACTGGGATGAAATTTTCTTCAAGGACATAACAAATGGGGAAAACCGAGTTTTTCGATGAACAAAAATGGGGCACCCAAATTACATACCTTTTCCAGAGGAACAAAGGAACAAGCAGCAAACCATGGATCCATACATGAACCTCAACCCAGAACCGACTAAAAATAGCAACAAATACTAACCAGGATCAACACGGGGAAGGAGAAAATGATAGAGGCCATAAATTAATAATTTTTCAAAGGCAAAAATGGGGCGAGACAATTTTGAGCACCGCTCTGTCTCGGGATGGGAACTCCCTAAAAGTGCCACAAGAACAAAAGTAGAACAAGTTCCAAAAATATCCATTAGGCAACGGAGTCATCTTGCATGAGCAGAAGCAGAAACAGCCATCTTCGAAATAGACAAAGAAACCATAAAAAATAGGCCACAAAGGACCAAAACGTGCAAAAACACAAAAGACAGAAACAAACAACAAACTATACACTATACAAAAGACTCTCTCAATCCAGAAGCATCAATCTAAGAAATGCTTCAAATTCCTGCCATTAACAGGAAACTCGAAAGCAGTTCACCATCCAAGTCCTTGAGGAAGAAGGTATGCTCCCCAATTCTGATATCAATAGAGTAAGGACCCATCCATAATGAGTCAAACTTGCCATGCTTTCCCTTATCCTCATGTCTTCTATCCCATAACAACACAAGATCTCCAACATTGAAGGCTCTGGGAGTGACCTTCTTGTCAAATAACTTCTTCAGTTTCTTTCTAAACTTTATATGCCTCTGGTGGGATGCCCTCCTCTCTTCATCAAGCTCAACAATCTAATTAATGCGGGCATCATAAAGGCCTACCTCTTGATCTTCAAGTTGTTGCATAAACTGATATGAAGACAGTTGCATATGAAGAGGTAGCAAGGCCTGAGTCCCATACACCAATTCAAATGGACTCTTTCCAGTGACCCTTTTGATAGTGATCCTATCTACCCAAACAACAAACTTCAACTGTTCACCCCACCTTCTCTCATTCTACTCCAATGTTACTTTGATGATCTTCAACAAATTTTTATTATTGGACTCAACTTGTCCATTTCCTAGAGGATTGTAATTGGAGGCATATGTCAAGTTGATTCCATACTCCCCGCACACATTGCCACCAAATGTTTAGCTCTAAATATCATGGCATTATCGCTAAAATCATTGTACCCCAAACTTGCAGCTAATGTTGTTTAGCACAAAATACTTGACAACTTGGTGTGTTTCCTTCTTGGTGGGGATTGCCTCCACCCATTTATTAAAATAATCGATTCTACAAGAATCCATCTATGGCCGAACTTGAAGGGTATGAAATCTCACCAATGAAATCCATCCACCACTACCTGAATGGGGCTTCAATTGATACAAGATGCAAAGGGAGGGAGCCTGAAGCTTTCAGTCTTCCAAAGAAGCATTGGTAGCTTTCACATCTTCTAACCAACAAGGTTGTATCCTTGAAGAGAGTGCCCCCCACAAACTCCTCTACGAAGATCAAAAATTATCTTCGGGGCTTCTTCTTCAGTAATGCACCTTAAGAGGACTCCCTCTAGGTTCTTCCAAGATAACCCATAATCAATGATGACATATTTTTGGGAAGCCAACTTAAGGGCTGTCTTCTGGTTCCTACTTAAGTGCTTAGGGCAGCTTAGGTGTCTGAGATAAAATATTACATCTTTATACCACTTAGAATTCATCAACCTTTCAAATACACCTACCCTTTCTTCTTCTACCTCATTTACCTCAATATTTTGCAAGTTTCTCTCATCCATAAGCTTAGCTAGGCCCAAACCTCTCACCAACTTTATGGTTTGGATTTCCATATCATATTCTTGCAATTTTTTCACCCATCTACATCTTTTTCTCCATCTCTGATAAGATGTCCTTTACCATGGTATGGGGAACATAAGAAACAACCTTTGAATTTAGAATATAAGGCCTACAAACCTTTTTGTATTTACCAAGGAAAATGTATGCTTTTCAATAATGGTATATCTTAGTTCTGCCCCTTCCAATGCCTTACTGAAAAAGGCAATTGGCCTCTCATCCCCTTCATCATCCTTCTGTAGAAGGACAAAAGCAATAATGTTCTCTGAAGCAAAAGAGAACAGTTGAAAGGGATATTTATAATCTGGAGCTCCTAAAGCAGTGCATGCTTGAGTGCCTCTTTAATCTCATTGAAAGCTTGGATGACAGCCTCCTCCCATTTGATGACCTGGTTTTTTTCAGCATGGAAGTGATTGTAATGGTCAGTTCAACAAAGTTTGATATAAATCTTCTGATGAAGTTTATCTGCCCAAAGAAGAACTGAATTCCTTTCTTAGTCTTTGGGATTGGGACCTTGCTAATGGCCTCTACTCTTTTGGATCAATCATCACTCCTTGTGACACTATGTGACCAAGCAACTTTTCCTTCTACACTCCAAAATGGCATTTCTTTGGATTAAGTGAGATGCCATATTCTCTACATCTTATCAACATCATTTCCAAGTGCAGCAAGTGGTCATTTCTCTTTCTAGAAAATATAGTTACATCATCTAGATAGAATGCAATAAATTTATTGATGTAACTAGAAAAAGCAACATCCATTGCTGTTTGAAAGGTGGCTCTGGCATTCATCAGACTAAAGGGCATCTTTACATACACATATGTTCCCCAAGGAGTAGTGAAGGTTGTCTTGATCCTTTCTGATTCTTTCACCACAACTTGGTTATAACCAGAGAAGCCATCCAAGGTGGAAAGCAACTCATAACCAGTCACTAACTGCAGCATGTGCTCCATGTTTGGTAAAGGATAGTTTTCCTTCATTGAAGCTTTGTTTAGATTCCTGAAGTCCACACACAATTTGATGTCACCATTCTTCTTTCTGACTGGTACTAGGTTTGCAAAGAAGAAGAATATCTTGTGGGCTGGATAATCCCTCCATCTCTTAGTTTCTTTAGTTCTTCTTGCATTTTGAGGGATAAGAGTGGATTGACAGCCTTTGTTTTTGCCTAAATTACTTTGCATTAGACACCAATGGGATCTCATGTTGAAATAGGTCCTCTTTGTATGCCTTTTCTTCAGTTTAGTTCCAAGCCATACAATCTTGGTATTTTTTCAACAGTTGGATTTATGATTGCTTCTCCTCCTTGCCGATATTACTACCTAACCAAATTTCCTTGGCTTCTCCTTTGTACCAAGGTCATGCTCCTTAATATCCCTTAAGGCTATAATGCATCTATTAAAAATGCAATTAGCATTATCAAAATTATACTCAAGAGCGAACAACCCTCAAGGAATGGTATTTGTTTTTAGTGGATGATATCCTCACCAACCAAGGTTTCTTTTCCTTCTATTACACAAACCATTGCCTTCCAATCAATACCTTGATCATAAAATTTTCCCTTATTTTACAGGAATCTTTTGATCCGAGCATCATCATCAAAACTTGCCAAGTGATTAATGTTGTCAGGAACATAGAGTCTAGTCAATACCTCAACCTCATATTCACAATATGGGGACATTGTACAATTGTCAAACCGAGACCCCAAAACTACAAGCTTTTCTGCCAAGTCATTGAGCTTCCTATCATGATGCACTATGTTAAATGAATCAAACATCTCAATGAAGTCCCAAACTGCATACTTATACTATTTCATTCGTTGATTCTTTGTGGCATATAGCTTTTTGACTTGTTTCACAATTAATTTTGAGTCTCCTTTGGTAATGATGTCTTTGACACCATAGTTCAAAGAAATTCTTAAACCCAACAACAATGCCTCATACTCAACAATGTTGTTGGTGCATTCAAAATTGAGTTTGAAGGAATTTTTTTTTCTTGACCAGGAGAAAGTAGAACAATACCAGCACCATTCCCAAATTTGGAGCAAGCTCCATCAAACAATAGAGTCTAGGGAGAGCCTATTTGTTCAAGGAATTTACATTCTTCAATCTTGTGCTCCTTTCCATCAGAAAATCCCACAAAGTTGTTTGCATCAACACTTGTGTACAATACCTCATAGGAAGCATTGTTGGGATCCTCAATAAGATGCAACATTTTATTTTCCCGTATAAAATAAAAAGGCTTCCCTCAATTGGAATGGTAGCCCATTTTATTTTCCCCATATAAATTTGGACACTCCTACCAACACTTGCAGCCCATTTTCTTGAAAGTAGCATTCCCCACTTGGCTGGGAAGTCACCAATGAAAACATCAAGTTTTAAGTTTTTACCCAGGTATACTTGTAAGCTGCACCACCAAACCCTTCACACACCCCACAACTGACACTTCTCTAGAGTCCATGGTAGTGCATTTCCCATATGCTGCTATCACTTTGATGTTTAGCTCATTCATGACTTCCAAAGGCATGACATTGCATGATGCCCCTGAGTCAAACATGCAGTTGTGCAACAATCTATCCTTTATGATCAAAGTGGTGAAGAATGGATCCACATTCATTTGAGAGTCCACTAAAGATGTCCCCAAATAGACCTCAAGTGGTTCATCTAGCTCTTCTGATGCTGGTGGTGCTTCTAGTTCTTCAATGATTGGAGGAGTCTCCACAATATTTACATTTCTTCCTAGGGCAGTCTTCTCTTCTTTCAACCCCAAGTATTCAAATGCTCTCTTTTTGTGCTTAGGAATCCTAAGAAACTCAATAATTAGGAAAAAGAATTTTATTTGAATCAACACTTGGGAAATATCATATGGGACATTCTTTGGCAAGGCAACATTAGAAGGAAAGCTAACACACTCATTAGGTGGTATAGAATTTTTAACAACTTGGGCATGAGGAGGGGTATGATTTTTGTTTCGAACTGCAAGGATTTTAGCAGGTGCATCTTTCTTAGGAGCCTCCTTAAGAATATTAGAAATTAAGAGAGCTTTAGGCTTGGCTTGAGGCCCTGCCCCTTTGATAACCTTACTTCTTTTGTTATATTCCCTCTCTTGAGCAACAACAACATTCATCAACAACTGTATATATTCCTTAGATGGGATTCCTCTATCATACATTTTGATCATTAAAGCCCTTAAATATTCAAATTCATTATTGGGAAAATTAAAAGCTTGTACATTATGTACTTCTAAAGTATGAGAGAGAGGAATAATAGGTACCTTATGAATGCATTCCTAAAAGGTGGGAGTAGTTCTAGCACTTATCACCTCGGTTAAGTTTTCCCGTTGTTGTGAGTTGGTGGAACAACCCATCATGCAAAAAAACATCATCATTATTATTAGATTCTTCCTCTTCTTGATGATATTCTTCACAAAGAGCATAATGCATGAAACATTTGTTACATCATTCAATGACCTCTGTTTCTTCCACAATAACAACTCGATAGCCAAAGGATAAAGCACCATTCTATTTTCTCTACCTTGGGGTTGTCATTTCCAAATCCAATAGGCCCCTTGCCTCATCGTCATCAATTCTTTGATGATTTGTAAACTGTTTTGGGATTACTTGCTTGTGTTTTCCTTGTGAACTCCACCCAATTCCTTTCTCACCTCGAACTAGCTTGTAGGAAATTTCTTTGATGCCCTTGCCAAAGTCTTCACAACTTCTTCCAAATTAGAAGCCTTTCTTACTTGGGGTTTTTTTGGGTTAACTAGCTTTACACCTTCCCTTTTTGGAGGCTTTCCAATTTCCTTTATATTTTTCTCTATTTGCAAAGCCATGGTGAAGGCCTGTCTCAAATTTGTGGGGTTTTTGTCTCTTAAATAATATGCAGCCTTTTTATCAAATGCATCAGTATATTTGATCAAACATGACTCATCACAAGGCCTTATTCTAACAGAAATATTCTCAAGGTATTATTAAACCTTGTGTTGAAATCATGTACTGACTCATTAGGGTTCTTCTTGATGTTTTCAAATTTTGTCAAAAGAAACCTAGGGTCAATCCTATCACCATATTGCAATATGAATGCATTACTCATTTCATTCCAAGAGTCAATAGAGTTATCTGGAAATGCTTTATACCAGTCCCTAGCATCCACTTCCAAGGTATGGATAAATAGCTTGATATATACGTCTTCATGTTCAATCTCAAAATCTTCCATCATATTGATAAAAAGATTTAGATGCGATATCCAATAATAACATTATTTCCTTGGAACTTTGGCATTCTGTTCCTTACATCTTGAGGCAACCGCATTTGGGTAACCAAACATTCCCAAAAAATTTATAGGTCCAAAGGTGTTTACAACAAATGGAGGCTTGGGTTGAGCCATATTGATTCTAGGAGGTGATCCTGAGGGGTGAAAATTTGATGGGGGTAGAGGGTTCTTGCAACATAGGATTATAACTTTCAAAATGGATACCCCCAAAGGCCTTGTTTCTTGGAATTATCTATCAACCTCGGAAAAGACAGGTGTAGAGTTTGAAGCAAACCTTCCAAAATCAAATGAAGGCCCCTCTCCAGCTGGAGAGTTCAGTTCCATAAAGAGGCTACCTGATTTAGAGTCACTAGAATGGCGGTCTTGATGATGGGCTGATCACCTTCTTCATGGTGATCCCTCTTCTTGTCTACCGATCTCTAACAACTCTCAGGATTTTCTTCCTTCTAATTTTGATTTTCCTAGCTCTGAAACAATGTCCCAAAGGGGTCCCTAGTAAAGAAAGATCTTCTTCCTTCTAGCTTTGTAAATATTAGTAACAAATATTAATTGACATATTTTTAAGACACCGGTCCTTATCAAAATCAAATCAACAGGAATCACCACCAAGGATTTTCACCTTAGTCGTGCAGATGATCTGTTAAAGGTCCATTGATGCTAGAAACTGGAAATGGAAATATTCGCCATTCTTTACCCGTGATGTATCAAATGAAGGTTAGTACATTTGGTGTGGAAACTGAAATACTTGCACACAACACTTGGAGCACACACGAAGTATTTTACTAGGTCTTGAGTGTGAACCGAGATCCCCAAAAATGGCTCCAGTGATGTTAGTGTTGTTAATGGGCTAAATAGATATGGACTGGTAGTGAATTAACAAATCAATCTCGGGAGTGAAAATTAATTCCGAGAATTCAAAACATTCCTTAGAAATTGTGCCATTTATGTTAATACCCAAATTTTACCTCCTTTAAACACCAAGCAACATCATGGATTTGAAAGGACACTCAGAGGTAGATAAACAATCATGTATGTCATTTTACATCCGGGAAACAATCTGTCGACTTGTTGGCACTCGAGGCTTTGAAAGGAGTGGGTAGCACATTAAAAAGGATATGATCTGATCCTAACTATCTTAGGTTGTGCCTTTCAACCAAGGTAAGAGAACCTATTTTGTAACCTATTTTATAAGAGAAGGGATACATGTACCTTTATTTTGCATAAATTTTATGGTGAATACCTTGGGAAAATATGATTAACACACTAGATTTGACTCTCATGAGTTGTCACTTCCGAGATAATGGAGATACTTTCACAAGGCAAAGGTTACTAAAGACATTTGAGACCCCGATTGTTTCGCATGTTTTGGTGATGAGGGTTGTGCATTGGCATACAAACATGACAAACAGGGGTAGTATGGGTAGGATTAGCTGTTGTTAAATGAATATTTGGTGGGAGTTAGGGAAGGGTGAAACTAGATTCACCGATCCTTGAAGAACCTTACAAAATGGAAAGTTATACCAACAGAATGCCACAAAATAGCTAAAATGTTTCTTCAAATAGAATATGTGCTTCAATGGAGGCCCAGATTAGCACTCTTTCACACAATCTTTGAGATTCTATCATGAAGGATCGAGTTAGAAAACCCAAAAAAGCATCAAGATCTAATACAAATCATGCCTAAAGTACACCCAAAGGCTTATAGACAATCTCTCCACAGATGAGAGAAAAAGTAATTTTAAATCATTTATTTCAATCCCAGATGAAATCTCTTCTCAAAAATGAGATTGCATATGCCACTAAATTGTCATAGGGATTGAGGCCTATGTGATTGTATCAGATTTTAATAAAAGATTACAACAGAAACAAGAAAAACTATTTGCAAACATTCGAAATAAAACCAACACATTTTACTCAAGAAAACATAGAAATAACTTGAATTTGATTAAATCTATCAATAGGAAAGTTTCTAGAAGGTCTCGAGCTTGTCAATGGTTGTACACTTTCAACCACATTGACATGATCAAATTTTGATAAAAAGATATATATATATAAGCTTCTTGAATGGTTTCTTAAAAATATGGGCTTTATCAAGATTTCGATTAGAAAAACTAGTCCAAACCATTCACACTCTAACCATTTACATCAAAAATTCATGCCATTTATAGCATTTACAACATGGCTTGTTCCTCCTAAAAGAAAAAAATGTTTAATGCATGTGTTCGCCATGATTCTTTCATGATTCTCATAATCAAATTTGCAAGAAGTCCCCAGTGCTCGAGGGGGCATATTTCAGCCGAATGTCTCCGCATTCAACTCCTTGCTCACAGTAAATAACTTTTCCTTCAATTTTCCAACCACTTCCGCCCCTAATCTATAAAATCTAGCCCTTTGCATGCTCAAGAGAAGAAAAACAAAAATAATATCGGAAAAAATTCAAATTATTTTAATGGTGAAAGATGTCCTCCGATCTTCCCACCAAACTTCGAGATATCAACATTAACTTTCTTCTCTACTTGGCGTGTAGAAAAGACCAAGAAATCATGGAGACTTGCTGTTATCCAAAATTCACCCCTCAAGGTAATTTTGATAACATGCATCAAATTCTTTAGTCCCAAGCAATTATATTGAGTCCAGGGCAAAAATTCATGTTTCTAGGGTCCCCTCAGATTTTTTCTAACTCCCCTGTCCAAGTAGAAGAGAGCAAGTTCTGAGGAAATGTAAAAATTGCATAAAAACAAGCTCGGGCCAGAAAAAATCATGAAAAATGGCTAAGTCCTAGTCCTCACAACAGTCGGGACAGTTGGGACAAAAGGGCGCGAACCGGCCGAAAGGCCGCCAAGCGATCTGTCTGGCAAAGATTTGGGACATCCGGGCCAAAGGGGACGCGTGGGACGCGGAAATCCGAACTGGCCGAAAAGTTGAAAAAATTGACTAACTGTTGAAACAGGCAGTCTGGGACATCTGGGCAATTAGTACGCGAACCGGCCGGATCGGCCGAAATGAGTCAAGGCAGCCGGAACAGTTGGGCCGAAGGTACGTGAAGTACACGAACCTACGGATCAATGAAAAATGAGAACTTAAAGTCCTGGGGCGCGGGACAAAAGTACGTGAACCGGCCGAACCGGGTGAATCGAGAAAATTTGTCCCAAACGGTCTGCAAGAAAATGGGACATCTGGGCCGCGAGTACGCGAACCGGCAGGTTCGGCCGAAACAGGGAACTTCAGCACTGGGCCAAATGGGACAAAGGGACACGCGGGACGCGGATAGCCGAAGGAGCCGAAGGCCAATCAGATCACGCCACATGTCACTGGCAGAAAAGGGACATGGAAGCCCATTTCGGGCGGTTCGGAAAAATTTGTCCCGCGCAGCATTTGGGACAAATGGGACAAAGGGACGCGAAAAGCCAAAGCGGCCGAAGGCAGAGAAGAAAAGTCAACATTTGACCCGTGGAACTTCAAACGGCCATAACTTTTGACTCCGAGCTCCGATTTTCACAAAATTGGACTTTCTGGAACGAGCACAATATATTTAAATAAGAGAAATATATTCAGCTCCAGTCAGTTAATGCTCATTCCCGTCAAATGACAGAAAACGCCTGCTCCGACCCAAAATAGCTGCCCGCACTCAGAAGGCCATAACTTTTGCATTTCTCAACGAAATCACACAAAATTGGTACCGTTGGAATCATGGTTCCGAGCCCAATGCACAGAAATCAAGAAATTTCATATTTGATCAGATATTGATTGATATTTTTAAGAAAACGTGGCCGGGTTCAGAACAGTGTTTTATTTGGTAGCTGGGAGTGCAATTAAGAGGCATGGTCATCATTCTTTCTCTGCTGCAGCACATGGGACAGTATGGGGAGCCTTTTGCAAGTAATGTATAACCATTCCATTCAATTTAATGCCTCTTACAGGTGGTTGAAGGACAGATTTCGGGATTTCCATTTTTCCTTCTCTTTTCCTTCTCATTTTTCTATAAATTGGAGTGTTGGGCTCATTGTAAAAGAGAGAGTTTTTGGGTAGCAAAGCTCTGCCAAAATTGCTTTGTGAAGCCAGTGTGTTGCAGGCCCTTGTAGTGGACTCCTTGCATGGTGATCCAGGCCCTTATCTTGTAATAGACTGAACTGTGCATACTAGGAAGCAATAAAATACAAGTTTGTGGATGTATCTTCCCCTGCTGTGTTTTCTTGCATTCTTCTTGCCCCTTTTATCTTTCTACAAGAATATTGTGTCTATTATTATGTTCTTGTAGGAATTCATTATCATTGTGTGTGCTTGGAATATTGCTGTGAATGCATTTTGCTAGATTATGGAGAACTGTCATCACCTCTTCTAGTGTGCACTTTGCCTCTGTATTTCACACATTTGGAGACTACTCTCACATCCTCCTTTTCTGGTGTATCACCGCTTTAGTGTAGGCTTTCATTTTATGCATTCTCTTTCCCTGGTCCCTTGGAAATTTAGATTAGAACAGTTAGCTTATCCTGCATTAGAGTAGATTGTGGCAAGTAGTTTAGGAGCAAGAACCAGCTTTCTCTGGAGGTCTATCTCAAGTAGCAAGTCCCACAACTTGGAGATAGTACCCATGTTATCCAATCACACTATGAGTTCAGGTATATGCACAGGGGTGCTGTGATTCGGTGATAACACTTGCACTTCCAGACATGTTTCAGATAAATGTGGGGGAAAATCAGATTTAGACTCACAGCTTTCGTTGATCTTTACTTTGAATTTAGGCCATCCACGTGGTAGATTCAAAATTTAGAATAGACCTGGGGGCTTCCTTTGATCAAGTTTACATATTTTTGGAAAAATGGAAAAAAATTCATTTTTCTCCGCACCTCCGCCATAAGGAAATGAGCCTAATACTTGTCCAAATGTGATTGGAGTGGAACCGCGGCCAAATTATACCATTTTACTCTCTTTTTGGAAAATGGAAAATTTTCCAAATTTTTCCCAGCTCCACCCTCGGGAAACGAGCCTAACATGTGTCCAAATGTGATTGGAGCGGGGTCGCGCTTGCTTTTTTACTTTTGAATCTTTTTCTCAAAGGAATTTTTCCAAATTTCCCCAAGATCCCACACCTTTGCCATTGACTAGGGAAAAACATTGACTATTCCCCTCATTGGGCTTACGAGTCATTTTGAAAGTTTAATCCTTAAGGAGGAAAAAAGTCCAAGCTGCCTCCGATGGTCTCGCCTCCCCACGAGTTTTGAATTTTTAAATTGCCACGTTTCACCATGGCGTACCTTGAGGTGATCCCAAAAATTTGATACCTTGAATGAGCGTGAGCTCACCACGTGTCCTATTCTCGGAAAGGTTTGTCCGAATGATTGAAGCTCAAAGGAAGGCACCACGTGTCATGCTCGAGGCAATCTCCATTTTGTCGCTGAAAAGTTTAAGAAAAATTACAAACCGAGTGGAGGCCTCCACGTGTCATTCTGGCACTTCTTTAAAATGAAACTCGTGGGCTGGTCCCTCGAACATGTGTGGTTCCTCCACGTGTCTCCGTGGCATAACTTCAAGATGGTGCCCAAATTAGAGAATTTGAATGAGAGTGAGCTCACCATGTGTCTTATTCCACCAAATTGCTCCAACTACATAAAAATTTGTTTAAGTCCGGGCCAATCAACGAAGCCTCCACGTGTCCTTCCAGTGCTACTCCAAGGCAAAACCCAAAAGCAGATCTTCAAATGAGCGTCATGCCTCCACGTGGAAATATTTTGAGTTGAGGATTTCCATGAATTTTTCTAAGTACCTAGCTGAGACGTGTCTAACCAAAAGGTGCCACATCCCCTGTAGATACAAGGATGCAAATTTGATTAGGAGAAACACTCGTCAAACCGTAAAATACATAAAAATGATCATTTGAGCCTATGAATGAAATTTTCTTCAAGGACAGAAAGTTTAGAAATGTTACAGGGGTCAAATACATTCTTCAGGGATACATCGATTCATTTTCTTCAAGTACTTAGGGAAAAAATGAGAAGGAAGACAAATCCCGACCATGGAGAACATAACACATGGGGGAAACCATGTTTTTCGATGAATAGAGAATGGGGACCCAGATTACAGATCTTTTTGAGAGGAAGCAAGGAACAAGGAGAAAACCATGGACCCATACATGATCCTCGACCTAGGAACTGACTAAAAATAATGACAAACACTGACTAGGCTCAACACGGGTAAGGAGAAAATGAAAGAGGCCATAAATCAATAATTTTTCAAAGGCACAAATGGGGCGAGAAAGTTTTGAGCACCAACAGAATGAAGTTAACTTTGGGGGCTGGAGTTGAGGATATGTGATGTGACATCCTACATGGACCCACCTCATCCTCTTCCCTTCCCTCTTATTACATTCAAATTCATTGCCTTGTTTTTAGGTTGCTTCATTTTTGGAGGCTTCATTCTTGGGCAAATTCCTTGTTGTTTTGGGATTTCTTGCTTGAAGAATTTTTTTGGAAGATTGTTGCATGCTAGTGCTTGGCTATTTTGGTTTGCTTGCATGGAGTTTAATCTTGCTTTGCTTTGGAACTTGGAACAACTCCATCGTGGAGAGGTAAGAGCTTGGATCTTGGAATGCTTCTTTCTTTGTTTATGAAATTTTTATGGTTGTGAATGTTTTGGCATGTTTGTGGGCTATTGGGTAGATGTCCTAGGAATGGTGTAGGAGAAGACTATGGGGTTTATTTTTCGGGAGGCACAAGTGTGCTTTAGGTAGGTATAACGGTGGAGGGAGTTGGGATTTGGGTTCCACCTTACAAAGAAATAGCTTACATTTCTTTACTTGTTATGGGGTATCATAAGAGGTAAGGAATAAGGGGTACTTGGGGAGGCATAAGGAATGTCGGGTTTTTGGTATACTATACTTTGACGGTTTGTAATTCAGGTGGTGATACCCATTTCCCCTTTTGGGAGGCATAAGAAGCATCCCCCATAGTTTCTTTCTCCTTTGGCTTGCTTGATGAAGCCTTAGTATTATTTGTCATGTTTTAATGTAGTTGTAAACTATATTCTATTTTGGACTATGTTTTTATTGTGAAACTACTTTTGCTTGTGTGTTTGTGGAAGCTTTGTTGTTTCTTTTATTGCATTATGGTTAGGGCTTAGGGGCCAATGAAAGAGGGCTTCTCCTCTTCATTGGATGTCTTGGTTTGGTGGAGAGCATTGCCTTTCCCATAATCTTGTTGTCATCAAATTTTGGACTCAGTAACTTTTACCATTAATGAAACAGACCAAACCTCGCAACCAAGAAATAATAATGAAACATTAAAATTGAACATGCCAGGTGTGTGCATGTATACTTTGCTTAATGCTAAATCAAATGAAGCAAGAACTACCACCTAAAATGGTTCTACAATTTAGTTAAAACAAAGCATAAACACCATCAATATAGAGAACTAAGCAAGATCTAAACTAACATTATAACTTTGAAAACATGAGAAGACTTACTTTAGAAGTGTTTAATTTATGCTTAGCAAGATAATCATGGGAGTTGGGGGTGTTTTAATTAATCAAAGGTGATTAACTAATAGGTAGATGTAAGCTTATAGAAGATAATTAGAGGAATATTAGTACAATTTATGCTATTATAAGGGATTAAATCAATTAAATATTGATTTATTGGTTAAATGGAAGGAAAGCTAATTAATTAATAATAATTAATTAGTATAGGTAGAAGGGTGATTTATTAATGGAAGGTCGTTAATTAGGTATTTGTTGGATAGGCAAACTTAATTAATTAGCTTAGTGTAATTAATTAATGATGATATGAGGGAAAATGAGTGCTTTTGATGATATGTTGTTGATTTGCGAGAAAGGGGATAATTAGCACAATTTAAGTATTTAAATTGCTTGGGCGTAATTATAGGTGTCTACATTTTCCCCTCTTTGGGGTGGCGTAAGTGATGCCACTTCAAAGATAGTAGACAAAAGATATTTTGAAGGGATAGAAGAAAAATTAGTAGGAGGGAGAGATGCCCCCTCGAGTGTCGATGGGGTGATGGAAGAAGCCGATCGATGATCGAAAAAGGTGAGATATAGGCGAAGGCGGGATGCCTCGATGAGAGGGAGAATTAGGGGTGAAAGGGAAGTGGTGTAGAAGAAATATGGATGAGGGGGGAGAAGAGCT
The DNA here is from genome assembly GCA_018340775.1 of Taxus wallichiana var. yunnanensis. Lineage (NCBI taxonomy): Eukaryota > Viridiplantae > Streptophyta > Pinopsida > Cupressales > Taxaceae > Taxus > Taxus wallichiana. Next base: position 1,021,728,406 of record CM031242.1, read on the forward strand.
TAGCCTCTAGCCACGTATTTGTTTGAAACAATTTGGATGTCATCATATTGCCATAGGAACTACGTCATCGGTCCTTATGAAAAATATAAGCATACGACAAAGGTAGAATGACATGAAAAGCCATAATACGAAAAATTGTCCATTGTTGAAAATACCAACTCCACACAACATACAAAAATGCAATGCAATACGAGAAGGAAACAAGCTCATCTAACAGGGAAAACAAGTACGAACGCACATATCCAACCCAACAACGGTCAAGATAGTTGTACAAATGTTTTGTTATCAGTGCTGGAGAGATCCACAAGTTCATGATTGATGAAAAGGGTTAAAAAATGATGCCCCAAGCAAGGATACATGCAAGGGGAAATGAAAATGGACACGGGGTCCATGAAAAGTGTTTGTGTGCAATGAAACAACACCAAGCAACCAAAAGTGCCCCAGTACAGATGAAGCAAGCAAGCTAGCTTTTGTGAATGGTTGTGAATCCGGTGATCCATGAGTCATATTAATCGGGAAGATGTGAGACAAACCAACAAGATATGGAGAAAATACCATGCGCAAGACACAAGTTTCAGCCGTAAGAAGCAAGTTACCATTTTGTAGGGTGTTTTACTTTTTAGGAATTTTTTGAAAAATTTTGCCTTGTTTTTGGATTTTTTGATATAGTAAATGTTTGTATTGTTTTGGCTTTCTGAACCATGATAAACAATAGAAGAAAGGAGAAGAAGAAAAAGAAGGGCCTAGGGGCAATAAAAAGTGCCCTAGGTGGAAGAAAAGAGAAACAAACGACAAATAATGTCCTTGTTTAGTGGAAAAATTAAGAAAAAATAATTATTTGAAAAATAATTATTTACGAGGGTGTGAAGAAGAATAAAAATTTCCAGGGAGCAATAAAATTTTCAGGGGAGAAGAAAGGGGTATTGGACAAAAAATGCCCCAATACGGTGAAAAATAAGAGAAAAATAATTATTTAATTAAAAATAATTATTCCACAAATGAAACAGAGGAGAAAACGGTGAGCTAAACGGGTGTCCCGGCCATCCGATCGGTGAAAAATAGGTTAATATACCCCGGGGGTAAAAACATCACAATCAGTTCATTTTAACCACTCAGTTTAGAAAACTTACCATGAGGCTCTGACACTCAGGAGAGATGGTGATCGCATGTGATCGTTTGAGGCGTGTTGTAGATTGTAGATGATAGATCTGTAGACAATATCAAATGTTGTTTTCAAGTGTTATTTTGATGTATATGGATGGGATGATATGATGATATTGGTGTGGGGGGGATAGATTTTTGATTATGCGCAACCCCTCTTGCCCCCATTGATGATATGATATGTGATGATTAGCTTAGCATACATGCATGATGTAAAACTTAGCATTTTTGTTTATATATGATGTATAGATGATGCTAGATGTGATGATAGTGATGGTAATGTGATGTGAATGATAAAAAAATAGAGCACATGTAAGAAACACAGCCAAATGCTACAAAGAACACCAGGAATTAATGCAATACACCATGAATCACCATGCCTTATTAACAAGTAACAAAACACAACCAAATGCATTAAGAAAGAAATAAAGAATTAACACACTAGCATGTCGAAACCCACTACAATATGCACAAGCAAGAATGAATCTATTCTAAGCAAAGAAAAGATAAACTATGAAAAAGTACACCCAAGCAACAAACAACTCAAAAGCAAGCACATGCAAAACACTATACAAGCAACAAGCAAAGCAAGAAAACAAGACAATGCAAGTAAATGTTTTTGTAAGATATGTTTTCATAAACCGATTTTCTATTGTTTAGGTTTTGTGAAACAATTTTCTATTGTTTTTGTGTTTTGTGAAAAAATTTTCTATTGTTTTTGTGTTTTCTTCTATTGTTTTTGTTTTTCTCAAAACAAAACAATTTTCTATTGTTTTTGTGTTTTTCTCAAAACAATTTTCTATTTTTCTAAAATGTTTTCTCAAAACAATTTTCTATTGTTTTTGTGTTTTTAAACAATTTTCTATTGTTTTTGTGTTTTTAACAGTTTTCCAAAGCTATGTGCAGGTAACCAAGAAAGCATGGATGCCCCCAGCGTTAGGTGGGGAATATACAAGGGCAGAAGCCACGCGCTTATGAACAAGAAGGTGAAGTCGTTGAGTTTCCCCCAGCGTAAGATGGGAAATAACGAAAGACCACGTCCCTTACAGATGAATAGAAGAAGGCAAAGCCGGATCAAGGCTGGACAAGATGGTGTGCACAAGGAAACTCGAAGGTAGAACCAGGTCCAGGCCAAAGACAACTACCCTTCTAATACAGAATGCTTGTGAACAACGAATCCTCCCGAGGTGCCGGAAACAGTTTTCACCCAAGGACTTGTCCAAAGTGCCACAATTGCGTGGTTTTCACTAGTGGATGACTTGTTTTCTCTTTTTTTTTTTTTTTTTTTTTTTTTTTTTTTTTTTTTTTTTTTTTGTGCCATGTTCAAGCATAGAACTTCTTAAGATGCATGGCATTCATTGGCTCTCGGAGCTCATCACCATTGGGGTGAGCCAGTTTGTATGCCCGGTGCCGTACTTGGCAACTATGACATAGGGTCCTAACTAGTGTGGTTCGAACTTCCCTTTCTTTTCTCGCTCTGCTCTGGTGTTGAACTGGTTCTCCTTCATAACTAAATCACCCACCTCAAACTGCGAGGGATGATTCTCTTGTTGTAGTTGCGGGAGATTCTGTGTTGATATACCTTCAGGTGATTAAGAGCGTGAATGCGCCTCTCATCCAGGAGCTCTAACTCAGCCAATCTTGCCACTCGATAATCTTCATCCTTATCCAAATAGTCCCAAGAGAAATTCACAGGGATGGGAGTTCGATCTCTAAAGGGATGATAGATTCTATCCCAACACTAGGGAATATGGCGTCGCACCCGTAGGAGTGCGAATTGATGTTCGGTAGGCCCAGAGGGCTGGGTGGATTTGTAGGTGCCAGTTTTGACCGGTTTTGCTAACCATCTTCTCCATTATCCTTACCAAAGTCTTGTTTGTTGCCTCAGCTTGTCCATTACCCTAAGGGTAATATGGCATGGACCATTTCAATCTGATTTGGAACCATTGGCAAAGACCTTTCATAGTTTTGTTCTTAAATGACTTCCCATTATCTGTGATAATGGCTGCAGGGATACCATATCGGTAAATAATGTGATTCATGATGAATTTAGAAATCTGTGCTCCTGTGACATAGGTTAAAGGGACAACCTCCACCCATTTTGTAAAGTATTATGTAGTTGTGATGATATGTGTATGACCATCAGATGAGGTAGGAGTAAGCTTCCCTATTAGATCAAGTCCCCACTTGGAGAATGGCCATGGGGTAGTGATTGGTTGCAATGGTTGCGATGGAGCATGGATGAAATTTCCATACTTTTGGCAAAGCACACATTTTCTAACATAATTACAACAATCAGTTTCCATGGTGGGCCAATAGTAACCTACTCTTAACAGTTTCTTAGCCAAGACCATTCCATTTGTATGTGCTCCATGCATACTCCTTCGTGTACTTCTTTAATTGCCTGGATTGACTCCATCACATCCAGACAATGTAACAGATTCCCATCATAGCCATGATGATAAAGTGTACCTCCTAAAAGGGTGTAATGGGCTATCTGTGAATCAGGCTTTGCTTTTTAGAATGGGAGATATTGGGAGGGAAAGTACTGTCCTTAAGATAGGTGAAAATGGGTTCGTACCACGGGAATAGGGACCAACAACCTCACAAGCCAGGAAAGATTCCAGCACGTCATATGCGGGCTGGTGTAGATTTTCTACGAAAAATGGCATATCATTGTTCCCTGGTGGAATACGAAGCATAGATCCCACCATTGCCATGGCATCTACCGATCATTCTGCGCTCTTGGGATCTGCTCAAAGGTAATGCACACAAAATACTCCTTCAGAGTTTCCACCAACTTCTTGTAAGGTATGAGCTTGTCATCCTTAACTTTATACTCATCATTAACTTTGTTTTTTTGATGATTAGCTATGAATCACCTACAACCTTAACATGTTGAATATTCCACTTGATGGCTAGCTTCATCCTACAATGAGTGCTTCATATTCCACATGTTGTTCGTGCGAAGGAAGGCCGGCGGTGGAAAGCTTGCGGTATAGGATCACCCAAGGAGTAATAAGGACCACTCCTGCACCTTGAACCATGAAACGTAAAAGATCCATCAAAATGTATCTGCCATATGATAGATTCTTCAATGTAGAGCAAAGATGCATCTGGCAGATCCAGACTCAAAGGTTCTATGCTTTGCAAAGGTGCTTCCACTAGCTGGTCGGCAAGTACTTGTCCTTTAACTGATTTTTGATGGACAAATTCTATATCAAACTCACTGAGTAGAATGATCCAATTAGCCATTCTACCTGTGAGGGTGGGTTTGGACAACAAATACTTGAGTGGGTCGACCTTGGATATGAGCTTGGTCTTAGTATTTAGCAGGTAATGGTGAAGTTTCTGAAAGGTAAAAACAACGGCCAAGCAAGCCTTTTCAATCTGAGGATAATTAAGTTCATAGGTGATGAGGGTGCGACTCAGATAGTACACTACTTTCTCTTTATGGCTAAGGTCATATTGGGTGAGCAGTGCACCAATAGCATATTGCGTAGTGGAAATATAGAAAAAAGTGGTTCTCCCGAGTGGGAGGCATGAGGACAGGTGGATTAGCCAGGTATTGTTTAAGCAAAGCAAAGGCTTGTTGTTGCTCGGGTCCCTAGATGAAAGTGACATCCTTCTTAAGAAAATGAGTGAATGAGTGACATTTATCTGCAAGTTGGGAGATAAAGTGGTGAATGGCTTGAATTTTCCCTTGCAAGCTACGTAGTTGCTTGATATTCTCAGGTGGAGGCATTTCTGTGATGGCAGACACTTTAGCAGGGTCTACCTCAATACCTCATCTTGACACGATGAAGCCTAATAGTTTCCCAGATAGCACACCAAAGACACACTTCTTTGGATTCATCTTGACTTTGTATTCACGCAGGCATTCAAAGATACGCCACAAAATGATAGGATGATCCTCTCTTGTTTTGGACTTTCCCAGGATGTCATCTACGTAGTCTTCCATGATGTCATGAATCATATCATGAAATATTACTATCATGGCCCATTGATAAGTTGCTCCCACATTCTTAAGGCCAAATGGCATCACCTGATAGTAGAAGGTGCCCCAAGGAGTTGTGAAAGTTGTTTTGTGTTGGTCCTCCTCAGCGATTTTAATCTGATTATAACCCAAAAAGCCATCCATGAGCGATAGCATTTCATATCCTGTTGTTGAGTCAACAATCATATCAATGTTGGGTAATGGAAAGTCATCTTTAGGGAAGCCTTATTGATGTCTCTAAAATCCATACAGATTCGGATACTGATAGGTTTCTTCTGGATAGGAACAATGTTCGATATCCATTCAAAATAGTCAATTGGTCGGATGAATCCTGCTGCAAGCAACCTTTCCAACTCTTCCTTGACCAACAAGGCCACTCTTGGATGCATCTTTGAGTTTCTATTTGATAGGCTTGGCATCTGCGTGCACGACCAGGTTGTGCATGACCAAAGTCGGATCTAGGCGGGCATGTCTTGGTAAGACCATGCAAACACATCAATGAACTCTCACAACAACATAGTGAACGTCTTTTGTTCTCTAGCTGAGAGTGATGCCCCCAATTTTACTATCTTGGGATCTTCTTCAGTACCAATGTTGACATCAATGGTTTCTTCGACTAACAATTTTGATAAATCCTCCATACGCGTAGGATCGGGAGGTAGGTTGAGATCTTCATCCAAGGATGTCTCTATGAGATTTTCATCCTTGGCGTGGTCACTTTGTTTGTCCTTTGATTTTCTTATTTGTTTGTCAGCCAATGCCTCAAAGAGGTTTTCACTGTGTGACTTGGACTTCGATTTTTGCCGAGGCTTTTCTTTAGAACTCTTGCCCTCACTTTTCTTTAAATTTTGTTGACCACGAAGTTCAGCCTCCTCGCCAAAGTAGGCGCAGGTGTCTAAGTCGATAAAGAAACCCTTCTTGTGATCTCCAATGGGAATTGTATCCCTTATGCCCATGAACTCTGCAATAGCCTCATCATTCTCGAATAAATCTAGTGGCACGTGACGTTGTTGGTCCCATTCAACAAGGGAAGGGTACACAAGGTCAAGGGTCGGTTCGGTGAGGGTTATGGTCAGGACAACATTGTTCATGAAAAGGTTCGTGGAGGCCAGATCCTCATATAGGCTACAATGGGAATCCATATCATTGTCTAGGTACTCGGAGCTATCCTCATGCTCAGAACAAGTCACATCTTGATCGTTGGGGTGTGCTCCATAAGGGTGAATCCCAATGCCATATCTTTCTATTTTGAAATGTGGAAGAGGGACTGGTTCTCTTTGTCCTTGTTCATTCCTCCCACATCCTAGGCCTTTGTAGCCCATGGAGTACATCATTCTGCTAGATTTTTCATATTCCGGGGTTTGATAACAAGATGGCTGAGTGTCCTCAGGGACCCAAGTAGTAGGTGGATCAAGCAATTTTTCCTCAGCTAACAAGCCTCCAGGTAGGAATGACCCAATAGTGTGTTCCTCTCTAGGTCTCTGAAGTAGGTAGTTGGGTCGACCTCTAGTCTTGGGTGACAAGGAGAGGTCAAAAACCAAGAGTGCTTGTTGTACATTATACTCCCCATAGCCATATTCCAGAATTTTCATCTCCCATGAATCAAATGGAGATGTGGAAGTGGATGCCCCATGAGCGCAAGACCTAAGAGAATCTGAATCCAGTCGGGATTCCATAGCCTCAGACTGAAAAGGAATGGCCATATCCATGGAGGGACATGCGTATGTACCATTTCATGCAAAGCTATTGAGAGCTCTACAATGAGCAAAGGGCTCTGAGTCTCCTGGTATTGTTACCGTATGTCCCTCATGCTTCAGCTTGATGCATTGATGAAATGTTGATGGCACGGCCTGCATGGCATGGATCCATGGTCGGCCTAGAAGCATATTATATGGAAGTTCCAAGTCTAGGATGTGAAACTTCATCTGATGGCAAGTGGGGCCCACCTCCATGGGCAGCGTAATGGTGCTGCTTGACTCTCTTTCCACGTTGTCGTATGTGGTGATAGTGATGATATGGGACTCAAGATCTACCTCCGTATGTCCCAATTGTTTGACTAATTTAAGCGTGTAGATGTTCAATCCAGATCCATTATCCACAAGCACCCATTTGATTTTCCTGCGGGTGACAACTACCTCAATGTATAAGGGAAGATTATGTTTAGGATTCTCGGTAGGGACCTCCCTATGGTTAAAAGTGAGATGCTCACTTGGTGCAATATTTTCCACCACGGCTTGAAGGTACGTAGGATCGACTTCTAAAGGCACTCCCGACCCCTGAAGAGTTTGATACAAAATGTCCTTATGCACATTGGATATCTTGAGAAGATCTAAGATCGAGATCTTAGCAGGTGTCCTCTCAAGTTGTTCTAAAAGGTTATATTTACCAGTTTGCGGGGTCAACAGAGAGGGTTCCGAGAATCACGAGGTGGGCACACCTTGTTACTGCAAGCATGAGTCCTTTCCCTTGATCCGGATGGTATTGACACGGTCAGTAGGGGAGTGAATACATCCGATAAGTGAATCGTAATGATTGTTATCTCTTTTGGTATACAAGTAATTCATGGCTTTATAGGTTTGGGATGAGTCTCCCCGATCCGGCTTTGTCTTTTCTGACTTATCATGCTTAGGGAATGGTTCCTTATAAATCCCCATTTTCTCGTTAGGTGTTTGCATTTTTCCAGGGTTATCCACCTCTATCTCCCCATTATCAATGAGGTCCTGAATATAGTGGCGAAGCCACAGACATTTTCTATCTTATGACCTTTAACGTGATGCATTTCACAGTATTCATGCTCCTTATACCATGAAGGTTTAGGAGCGTTGTCATCAAATGGTTGCGTTGTAGGATAGGTCATCATGTGGGCCGCATCCAACTATTTTAGTATGATGGACAATGGTTCATTGAGGGAGGTGAATGTTCATCACTTTGGTGGTGGTTGAATTGGGCCCTTGGTCAGTTTAAAAGGTTGATTGGTTTGGACCATTTGAACACGTTTGGAATCAGTGATTCCATCTCCCACCACATTTTTGTTTTTGTTAAAGATCTTCGGCTTTTCAGTGGGTTTGACACTTTGGTTGTCTTTAGATTGGGTTTTGAGGGTGCCTTTGGCAATGAGAGCCTTTTCTATTTGAATCCCTTTCTCGATAACCTCCTCAAAGGTGCGACACAATGCATTTGGAGGTGGAAAGCTATATCTGGGTTGAGATTAGGGATGAAAATACTGACCAGCTACTTCTCAGGGAAAGCGCAAGGGAAGCGACTAGCTATCCCTCTCCATCATTGGAGGAAGCTGGTGAAGGTCTCATTTGGGCATTGTTTTGCACCACACAAGTCTGCCATGGTGATGTCACTCTCTATGTTATACGAGAAATGACGCATGAATCTTTCCACCAATTCTGGCCAGGTGAAAATTGATCCTCGTGGTAAGCGCGTAAACCATTCCAATGCTTGACCTCTGAGACTCTTAGGAAAAAGTCTGATGAGGTAATTATCACTATAAGACACCTCTTGACATGCCATGTAGAAATCTTTAACATGATCCCTTGGGTCTCCCTTTCCTTTGTATTTGTCAAACTTTGGCATATCAAATTTCTTTGGAAAGGGTTGAAGGGTCATTGTCTTGTCAAAAGGATAGGGGCATAGTTCTTCATATTGGTATTTCCTAATACTCCCTATATTGCTTTCTTGTATGCTCATGCAAGCATTGCTTTCATAGATTGCACTTCTTGTGTGAGCAATTGTTCTCTAGTGGGAGAAGCGGGGACGTGTACACGATGATACCCCATGTCTTCTTCTCCTTGGTTTTCTCGATGGAGTTCGTGGATCCTAAACTTAGGCCTTGACTTTTGAACATTCTTGTTTGTGTCTTTCTATACCTGGAAAGTAAGCAAAGCTAGTTGTCGGCTTAGGTTACTGAGTTGTTGTTGGATTGTGACTTGGTTTGTGTCTTCTTCTTCTAAAGGTTCTTCCTCTTCGTATTGTGGAGGTTCTTCCCTGTCTCATGTTCTATCTTGTTTCTTCATGGCACTTTGATGAGGGGTATTCTATGCCCTACCACTTTATCATTTTCTACGTAAGAAGTGGAAGCATGCCCACTTTATTAAAATATCTTCCATATTGATAAGGGGGCATTCTTCCTTAGTAGTGTCATTTGTAGGTAATATTGGTTCATTCTCGGTGGGAAATTTGGCCCCTAATTCCATGACCCATGCCAAAACTCTATCTTTGTTTCTAAGGAGAAACTCATCTAGTAGAGTGGGGTCAAAATCAAAGTCTGCGTGTGGTGATTCTAATTCATTTCCACTATGATCGACCATCTCTTCGGTTTCCTTTTCTACAGAAAACAGTGGCCCTAAGTCATGTCCAATGAAGGGGTTTGACCCTTGTCTATTAGAGGTCTCCCAAGCATGCACTTGTTGTTCCTCATATGTTTGTTTCTTCAACCCTAGACGTGTTTTGGGAGCCATGTTTTCATGTGATAGTTTCACTAGGGTGAGTTGTAGATATGTGCAAAGCTTAGTGACTACCCCTAAGTGAAATGCAAAATGAAATTGCTAAGAGTATGAATATGTCAACAATGTGAGAATACCAATATGATAGAGTGATAAATCACCCATGATACAAGCGTTTGGTATTAAAACTTGATCAAAGGAAGTACTTCCTAGACTACGTTTCAAAAAGTAGTTTGCGTCGCAAGATGATCAACAAGATGTTTTCACTTATGCCAAGTTCAAGGAAATGAACAAAACGTAAGTAAATACAAGAAGTCAATGCGATCTCCCAATCAAGATATACGATGAGCGAGCTCAAACTCGATTAAGACCTATATCTCAAAAAGTGCCAATTACAATTCGAATGACACAACAATATCACCAAGATATGTTAACCCACTTTGCTAGAAAGTGAAGTATTGATATCGAGGTGTTATTGATATAACACACACAAATGGTAACACCTAGCACTCTTTGAAATCAAGGTAATAATAGAACCGAACTAAAAATCTCAAAGTATAGCTAGGAATAGTTAAAAATGTGTGCAACGTAACCATATAATATAGGTATTTATGTCGAGTTTACAAGAAACAAGACGTAAATATCAAAATTGTAATGATACGAGACAAACAAGCTAACTCCTCTATGGAAGTCCATGGTGATGAACCATGCCTAACTACTGATGATGATCTTGACGTGGGTATCAAGATCACAATGGCTACCAAATGACGTGAAAATGCCTCCACTCACTTTAGACGTTTAACTAACCCAGCCATGCAAACATGGATGGGCGTAAACGGACATAAAAGTGAGAGAAACAGTCGAATGGCAACACAAAGGTAATCACACCTCTTTTGATCAACAAAGTGTCAAAAGTAATATGAAGGAAATAAATCAAGAAAAATGACAAAAAATGCTAGCCTCACTTCGGTAGAGTTTCACCTCACCCTAAGGCAAGTAAAAACTAGGTGAAAGTAATACGTCACACGTTTCTCAAAAAGAAGGTTCACAACTCAACACTATTTTAAAATGGTCAAAGTGGGCTCCTGGCCAAAGTATATTCTCCTAGGTGGTTCTCTCACCCTAGGTGTTACAAAGTTGCCACGAGCGAGCGCGATTTACCCAAAAAGTCACACTAACTAGTTTGGGAGTATCTCGGCTTTACTTTACCCCCTTCAAGAATAGTAGGCAACTAGTGCATCTACATGTGTACTATCACTGGGGTCACCACAATGACAACCTGTAAATGCTATCTCTCACAAAGGAATCACTAGTCAAGTAGGTAGTGCGGAGCACTTCCCATTTCATCCACAAGGTTCCCTCTTGCGTGTGGACTACTTTGGGGTTCCTGGAACCACCCCCATTGTTGTAGCTTAAGGCGTTATGCCAAAGGGGTTATGTTCCAGTTGAGCGGAGAGGGGTACCCTTTTCCAAACCTGCAATATAGTGTGTTTTGAATATGTTGTTCTTTTTATCTTGTTTAATTAGGTGTGGTTTGCTTGAACACCTTTTGGCAACCTGTATAACAACTGTATTAGTAGTTTTTGATTTCGTTTTGATTCCTCCTTTCTTTGACAAGCGTTTTTAGGTCCTGCACTCAAGCGTTAGTAGTTCTCCAAGAAAATCACATTATTTAAAAGAGGATTAAGAGTTGCTTTTGATTCTCAAGATCATCCAAGGATGCAAGAGAAGAGCATACACAACAAATAATCCAACTAAAAAGTAAAGAAAATCTTTTCAATCAATGAACCATACAAAATTCTTGATAAATGTTCATTCCCCTAAACCAAAAGTGAAAGATGAAGTTTCCAATTTACCAAATGTTATAAAATGAAGACTAAAGTTGTTTTTGATTCTCAAGATCACCCTAAGGTGCAAGAGAAGAGCATACACAAACTTTATCCCAACTATATAGAAATGGAAAACTTCAAATCAAAGGACTATTGAAAAATGCTTTGTAAAAGGTTCATTCCCTTAAACCAAAAGTGAAAGATGAAGTTTCCAATTTACCAAATGTTATAAAATGAAGACTAAAGTTGCTTTTGATTCTCAAGATCACCCTAAGGTGCAAGAGAAGAGCATACACAAACTTTATCCCAACTATATAGAAATGGAAAACTTCAAATCAAAGGACCATTGAAAAATGCTTTGTAAAAGGTTCATTCCCTTAAGCAAAATGAATAATCAAATTTCCAAGTTTAATCCCAATGTTAAAAAGATATAGATCAAAGTTGTTTTTGATTCTCAAGATCACCAAAAGGTGTAAGAGAAGAGCATACACATGCTTTGGTCTAAATCGAGGAAGCATGGAAATACAACATTCATCAAAACATTAGACATGTTAGAAAATGACCAGTTTTAAACTAACAGAAAAACCTATAATTTTTATAAGTATAAATCCCAAATTTATGTTTTCATTGCATATTTAACTTCAATACCTTTCCAACGCAAAAAAAAATGGAGTCATTTTGAGTTCGGGAGAAAAATTTATGGCCTTCGGAAGATGGGTTACGCATATGCTCTTATGCTCACGGGTATGCACTTGACATGCACTCAAAAAATGTCAAAAAAAAATGTCTCTTAATCTGCAAAATGGGCAAATTTTTCCAACCAAGATTCAATTTTGACAACAACCCATCACATCAATATATGAATAGAAGACTCAACGCTATCAAACATTAACATACATGCTCAAGAATTTAAAATTTTCAAGAAATTGACAAAACTAGCATGTAGAATGATGAAAAAGTAAGCTCTAAAAATGAAAACATGATGAAATCTTGAAATTTTCTCACCAAGATTAAATTTTGACAGCAACCCACCACATTAATATGTAAATAGAAGACTCAGCACTATCAAACACTAACCTACATGCTCAAGAATTTAAAATTTTCAAGAAATTGACAAAACTAGCATGTAGAATGTTGAAAAAAGTAAGCTCTAAAAATGAAAACATGGAGAAATCTTGAAATTTTCCCATCAATTCCAATTTTGACAGCACTTCACCTCCTTTATACCTACAAGGAAGACTCAACACATGCAAACTCAACAAAACAAGTTAAGAAAAACAAGTTAGATCAACATGTGTAAAAGAGGGTTAGTAACCAAAAATGAAACTTAACTACAAAAACTTGAAATTAAGTGCAAAGGACAATGGAGTAAGTCCCACCGGGCATGCCAAATGTGTGCATGTATACTTTTCTTAATGCTAAATCAAATGAAGCAAGAACTACCACCTAAAATAGTTCTACAATTTAGCTAAAACAAAGCATAAACACCATCAAGATAGAGAACTAAGCAAGATCTAAACTAACATTATAACTTTGAAAACATGAGATCAAAACTATGCATGCTATTTTAACATCTCTACTCTCCTAGATTACCAACAAGAATGAATGGACCTATTTAGCTCCAATGGCAATCAAAAATTACTTTGTTTGATCCTTAAAGAATGCAAGAATAGGAAGCTTTAGCTCTTAACAATGGTGACCTCTCAAGAAAACAAAAGGCAAGCTCTTAGTCTCTTTGCTATATGCTTTGCATTTTCTCTCTTAAGAGTTTAGGTGTAAGTAAAAAGGTAGGTGGAGGGCTCTTTATATAGCCCAAAGGATAAAGGATTCAACACATTCTCATGAATGTGGGATAAAGGTAAAACATGATTAGGAATGGATAAGGTTGCTTTATTAAAGGTAACCTTACTTTAGAAGGGTTTAATTTATGCTTAGCAAGTCATGGGAGTTGGGGGTGTTTTAATTAATCAAAGGTGATTAACTAATAGGTAGATGTAAGCTTATAGAAGATAATTAGAGGAATATTAGTACGATTTAGGCTATTATAAGGGGATTAAATCAATTAAATATTGATTTATTGGTTAAATGGAAGGGAAAGCTAATTAATTAATAATAATTAATTAGTCTAGGTAGAAGGGTGATTTATTAATGGAAGGTCGTTTAATTAGGGTATTTGTTGGATAGGAAACTTAATTAATTAGCTTAGTGTAATTAATTAATTATGATAAAATGAGGGAAAATGAGTGATTTTGAGAAAGGGGATATGTGAATTTGACTCTATAAAAGTTATCAAAATTAAAATTTAATGATTCTTGAGTAAATAATACATCGAGAGCTTTCCGAAAGTTCTTGTTTTCCCAAAACCGAACTCTATCAAAATTTATGGCCTTCTAAATTTTTTTCTTCGCTTAAGCATAAAAAAATTGGGAAAAATTTCATGGCGGGGTGGCGGAGCTCAATTTTTCCCTTAGCGCTTCGGAAAATTTTTGGGAAAATTTTCCTAATTTTCCCCACCATCCCACTAACCCACAGCCAATCAAAGGCTACCATGTGGCACCATGAGGCATTGGTGGAGGGGCAGATCCCTTTTTAACTTAGCATTTCGAAAAATTTTTGTGAAAATTTTCTAAAGTTTCCCTGCCACACCGCAACCACCAATTAGGAGATGCCATATGGCATCATGAGGTGTTAGGTGGAGGCACGGATAATTTTTCTCTATTTTTCCTTCTGGGAAGTGCTAAAACTCTTTTATCCCTCGATCCCTCTTTCCCCACGCCGGCTTAGGCTTAGGAGCGCCACATGTCCCTTGCGGACTTGCGAACTTGCGGGAGTGCGGGTGCAAAGGTGGATTTTCGCCCCCGCATGGGAAATTTCCAAAATATCTCCTACACCCCACCGACCCGAATCCTTCTCTATGAAATATTTCTCTCCGTGGCCCGCAGACCCGCCCCTGGGGCAAATTTTCTTCCTTGGGCCCACAGTGGCTCTTGGGAAACTTTTCACCCCTAGGTTCGTCGGCCCATAATCGGAGAAATATGAGGAGTTATGAGGACTTCCTTATATCACTTTGGAAATGTGAGGAAATTTACCATCTAATGGGAATAATTTAGGGAATTTTTGAATGCATTAATTTTAAGAAAAATGAAGTTGAATCTTTAAGCCTATTAGAGAGTGGGTATGGTGAGGAATTACCCTCTGAACCTAATTGAACTTTCTAACCCTAAATTTTGTGACCTTGTGACCCTTTTATAATTGTTAATAAAAGAAAAGTATATTCTAGTGGATTCGAATTTTTACGAACTTGTTAGTGACAATTGTCATCTTGTAACCCGGTTGCGAGACTCTCTTAAACAAAAATAATTATTCCATAATTTTCCTTACTAAACATAGGTTGTTCTTGGGTCTCAAGTGGGTATTTTTAGCTGGCATCACACTTGGTATTAGAGAAGTAGTTCAAAATATTGGGCCATTGGGAACACTAGAAAAATTGAGACATGAACCTTAAACCTAACACATTTTTAAATCTAGAAAACAACTTAGTTTAGAAATTACTTATTTTAGTAAACATGGAAACTGAATAAAAATTAGAAATATGAACTAACTCTCACCCCGGTCTATGTAGGAGGCACAAATGGGATGAGGGTCTTTTCACATAGACCTAGACTTACCACCACAAGCTCATGCTTGTAGTAGTCATCCTACCCCATATTTTGCGAGACTCTTGAGATTTTAATGGCACTCTACATGGAGGATCGGTAGGAGGACATGTGGCCGGACATGATAGAGTCACTTCTCCGAGGGTCATGTATCTCCTCGACCCAGTGAGGAGCATGGAGGAGAGAACTTCCATGTAGAGTTAGCCAGAGTAGAGTCACCATAGAGGGATAGGGTGACCAAGTTTCAAGACATAGAGAGAGGTCTTGGAGCCCTAGGCTTAGGGATGAGCATGCAGAGAGGCCTAGAGGCCGTCAGACCACAACTGTAGATCACATTATTTTGGTGACATAGGAGGATTTCAGGAAGAGGTCTTGTTTGTGAGCTTGAGTGGATGATTCAAGCTCTGTCCTTATTCTAGTAACATGAAATCTCATGTTGTGATCCATCTATTGATGGAAGTAGCTAGTGTTTGGTGGTGGACAGAGGAGTAGAAGCTCCATGTTGATTCTAAGACAGTTACCTATGAGCTCTTTGAGGAGTGTTTCCAGAGCAGATATTTGTCACAGAGGTTCATGCAACAGTGAATAGATGAGTTCTATAACCTCTAACAGGAATCTCTTACAGTGGCCAAGTATGAGAGTATATTTCTGGATCTAATCCAATATGTTCATTACATGTAGGATGAGCAGGTGTGAATCCACAAGTTCATCCGGGCCTAAATCTAGACATTGGAAGTGCAGTGTGGATCCATTGTCCACAGACATTAGTTGAGGCTATCGAGAAGGCCTATATAGCAGAGGAGACTCGGGGAAAGACCTAGCAGGCTAGAGACCGAGTCAAGAGCTACATACAATAGATGCAGGACAAGATAAGAGGGGGTCAATACCTCTTCCTCGTGGTGAATAGGGTTCAACACAGTCATCTTTTAGACCACAATAGCAGAACAATCTCACCCACCTTATAGACCTCCACAAGAGATTTGATGGACAAAAAGGTTGGAGTATGGGGCCTCCTCCTAGGGGTCCCATCAGGACATAGGGTGTCCAGAGAGCTCACTCAATAGGATCTCTCCAGCAGAGACCTCAATAGACTGCATCTGGATCATCAAGATCCATACCATAGACCTCGAGTACTTGCCAAACCTGCTACACAAAGGGGAGAGGATCAAGTCATGTTGTTGTTTTTTGCAGGTGTTGTGGGACATTTTGGAGAGACTCCCCATATAACAAGGGTAAGACATAGGTCTCAAAGTGTACTATTGGTGATATGGGGTGTAGTCATAGAATGTATGTAGTGGTTGAGAACCGTCAGGAGGAGCATAAAAGTACAGTTATTGAGACTACAGGTAACATTATTGGTGTTCCTACCTCCATTCTATTTGATTCGGTTCTTGATTCTTTTCTTGCACCATGTTTAGTAGAGCGATGCAGGCTGGTGGCAGTTAGGCAGGGTCATAGTTGGGATGTTGAGATGGATTTTGGAGCCATGATCTCTGTAGACTCCTTAGTTAAGGAGTGTGTGGTGGATTTGGGACATTTCACTACTACCTCATATCTCTATATCCTTCGTTTGGGATCCTATGGAGTCATCTTGGGTATGGATTAGTTGTTTGCACATAGGGCCGGAAGTATTGTTACCACAAGTTCATATCTTATGCAGATGATTTGGGAGTGGAGTCGGTGATTTCAGGGGTTAGTATACCATTTCTATTCCCACAATCTTTGTTATGCAGCTTAAGTGGTGTGTGCGATGGGGTTGTCAGATGTATGTTGTTACAGTCAGTGATAGATCAGAGGATGGGTCTAGTGGACCATCGCTAGATGATCACCCCATTTTGAGAGAGTTTGTTGATGTCTTTCCAGGGGAGCTATCGGGGTTACCACCCCCACGTGAGATTGATTTTCATATAGATATGGATCCATGAGCACAAACTATCTCACGAACACCTTATCGGATGACCACCCCAGAGCTATGCAAGCTCAAGTTACAATTGGAGGGCCTCCTGGAGAAAGGCCTTATCCATCCTAGTGTATCCCCTTGGGGTGCACTGGTGATTTTTATGAAGAAGAAGGATGGATCCTTGCAGTTTTGTATTGATTACCACTAGCTGAACAAAGTAACGATCAAGAATCGTTATCCCCTTCCACACATTGATGATTTGTTTGATCAGATGAAGGGAGCCACAAATTTCTCTAAGATAGACCTTAAGTCAGGTTACCATCAGCTGAGGATTTTGGAGGTGGACATTCATAAGACCACCTTTCGTACGAGATATGGCCACTATGAGTTCACAGTGGTGCCTTTTGGTTTGACGAATGCCCCCACAGTGTTTATGAGTTTGATGAATGGGGTATTTAGGACCTTCTTAGATCACTTTGTGTTTATCTTCCTTGATGACATTTTTATTTACTCACGTACGCATGGGAAGCACGAGTGGCACCTTTTCCGTTCTTCAGTTCTTTACGGGAACTTGGAGAAGTGTGCATTCTTTTAGACAAAGGTACAATATTTGGGTCATATCATTTTTGGGGAAGGTATCACCATTGATCCTTCCAAGATTAGAACTATTATGGATTGGCCAGCACCCACTACTGTGATTGAGTTATGTAGCTTCATGGAACTAGCAGGTTACTACAGGAGATTTGTTCATGACTTCTCTCAAATTACGCACCCCATCACTTCCCTTCTGAGGAAATGGAAGAAGTTTGTTTGGTCAGATAGGTGGGAGCAGGGACTTTAGTACACTGAAGGAATGTCTCATTATAACTCCTATCCTTGCGGTTCGATTCATAGGGTGAATTTTTCATTTGTACCGATGCTTCTTTAGTGGGGCTTGGAGGTGTGTTGATGCAAGAGGGCAAAGTAGTGGCTTTTGAGTCTTACAAAATTAAATATTATGAGCTTAATTATCCAACTCATGATCTTGAGCTTGCGATAGTTGTGCACGCTTTGGTTCGATGGAGGAACTTTCTACTTGGTTAGAGATTCACACTCAGGAAAGATCACATGAGTCTTCACCAACTCTTCACACAGCCCAATATCAACGCTCATCAGTGGCGTTGGATGTAGTTGCTTTGTGAGTATGATATGGGGATAGAGCATGAGAAGGGGAAGTAAAATGTGGTGGCAGACCCTCTCGGTAGACGGAGTCATGTGGCTATGGCCACCTCAGTGAGCACATATTTGTGGAGCAGGATTCTTCAGCAGCTTCCTCTTGATAGCTTCTACATTTTTGTTCAAGAAGAGATTGAGTCTCAGAGACCCCTCAAGGGGATGTTTGATGGTTTCTCATTAGAGGAAGATGGCCTTCTCAGGCATAGAGGTTAGATTTATGTTCCCATATATGGAGGCTTGAGGTAGGACATATTGATAGAGGCATATTGTTCACCCTCTTCAACCCACCCTGGGTGAAGAAGATGCACACTACTTTGAGACAGTTGTATCATTAGAGAGGACTTCGTAGAGATGTGGCCTAGTTCGTGTCACGATGTTTAGAGTGTTAGAAAGTAAAGGCCGAGCATCAACATCCAACTGGCCTTCTCTTTCCTCATGCTATACCGAAGTGGAAATGGGACACCATTTCCATGGACTTCATTGTTGGGCTACCGATGTCAAGATATCACCACGATGCCATCATGGTCACGATTGATAAATTGACAAAAGTGGCTCACTTTTCTCTAGTTAAGACTACTTATACAACTAGTGCAATGGCATGAGTATATTTGGATGAGATTGTCAGGTTGCATAGGATTCCACAAAGATTATTTGTGATCGCGATCCTTTGTATACTTCTCATTTTTGGACTACCATGCAGCATGCCCTCGGGATGAAGATCAATTTCAACACAACATATCACCTTGAGATAGATGGGTAGACTGAGCGGGTGAATCAAATTTTATAGGACATGCTCAAGATGTACGTGATGGATCAACAGTCTAGATGGGAGGAGTACCTGTAATTGGTGGAGTTTTCCTACAATAATAGTTTTCAGAGTTCTATAGGCATGGATCCATTTTAGGCTTTTATGGTAGAGAGTGCAGAAACCTCTTAACTAGGATAGGTTAGAAGATAGGGTTTCTCTTAGACCAACTTTGTTGCGGACATGGAGCAAGAGGGTTTTGATTAGACAAAGACTCAGGATGCACAGGACGGGGCGCGGAAGAAGTACGTAGATCAACATAGGAATGACTGTAGTTTTGATGTGGGTATGAAGGTGTTCCTTCATGTCAGACCACATAATAGCCCTATCCATTATGGAAAAGGTTCTAAGTTATCTCCTATATTCATTGGTCCTTTTGAGATATTGGAGTGCATCGACCCTTTGGCTATTATCTCTAGCATTGCCACCTAGCTTGTCTTGCATACATGATGTGTTTCATGTTTCAGTTCTTAGGAGATATGTTGTAGATCCTTCTCATGTGTTAGATTGGACATCATTGTATGTGTAGGATTAGGGGTAGGTGATGGTGGATCCCATTCACATCCTAGATCGTAGGACCCTAGGCCTTTGAGGCAGAGAGGTTGATCAGGTCCAGGTGTAGTGGGACAGATATGATGAGACTGCAGCTACATGGGAGGATGCTACTTTGCTACGAGTTCAATTTCCACATTTTTTCTAGTGACTTCCAGAGGAAGTCAAGTCTAAGGGGAGGGGATGTAGTGCCCACTTCCCTTTAACACCTTTTTGATACTAATCATGATACTACTGATTATATTATGGACATGATTATGGACTTTATTATAGTATGATGTTAGATGTTAGATCATGGATTATTGTTGACTTGATTCAGTTATGATGCATGATGATTATTAGAGACATTTTATATGTTGATGATGATATACTATTTGACATGGTTATATTATGGATGTTGTTCGGACTTGTGATATTTGGATATTGTGAGTAGACCTAGAAATGGAAATTATTGGATGATGATATAGTTATTGATAAAACTATAAATGATATTGTTAGATTTCTTTGATGTTGTTGTGATTCATATATCTAGATGATTTTGGGAATTATATTTATATTATTTTGGATGTTTTGATATGGCCACGAGGCTGAAGGAGGTATTTTTGTTTTGCAGGTTAAAATATCACAACAAACATCGGGGGATTGAGACTAACCACATTGGAATTATAGATAAATTAAATAAGGTCACCATGGCAACTAGTATTTGTTTGTGCATGTTGTGTGTGTGTGTGGGACTCCCATGGGGTGGAATCACCTTTAAATGTGACCAAGGGTTTTATGTATTTCTTTTATTTGGTCCCTTTGTTTATGTTTACATGTGTTCATTTTGTGGTGCTTTTACCCTTTCATTAATTATTATATGGTGTGTAAATATTATGAGTAATCATATTGTTAAAATAAATAAATAAAATATGTCATAAGAATGCAATTAATTAGATTTGTTGGCCATGATTTAAAATGTTATAAGTAATGTGTAAGTGTTGTAAGAGATGTGTAAGTGATGTGTAAGTTAACTTTTGAGTGTGAAACACTCCACCTTCTTGAAATTTTAAATTGTCCTTGGAGGCTAATTTTGGAGGCTTGTGGTACAAGTTAAACTTGTCCCATAACTCTTAAATTTAATTACCAACCATACCTATAGTTGAAGAGTCGAGATTAGACTTTTATAATGATTTTTGAAAAGGAAAATTGTAGGTTTTAATTGCACTTTTCTTACATGATTTAATTTATGTCCTTTGGGGTGTGGGTTGGATTTGAGTGTGTAAGTAAACTGTTATATTATTCACCTACCTAGTTATTATGCATTGGAGAATGAAGTTGACTCTGGGGGGTTGGAGTTGAGAATGTGTGATGTGACATCCTACATGGACCCACCTCACCCTCTTCCCTTCTCTCTTCTAATAAATTATAATTCCTTGCCTTGTTTTGGGGTTGCTTCATTTTTGGAGACTTCATTCTTGGGTGAATTCCTTGCTATTTTGGGAGTTCTTGCTTGAAGAATTTTTTTGGAAGATTGTTGCATGCTTGTGCTTGGCTATTTTGGATTGCTTGCATTGGGTTAAAGCTTGCTGCTTTGGAACTTGGAACAACTCCATCATGGAGAGGTAGGAGCTTGGATCTTGAAATGCTTCTTTCTTTATTTATGAATTTTTATTGTGAATGTTTTGGCATGTATTTGGGTTGTTGGGTAGATGGCCTAGGAATGGTGTAGGAGAAGACTATGGGGTTTATTTTGTGGGAGGCACAAGTGTGTTTTAGGGATGTATAAGGGTGGAGAGAGTTGGGATTTGGGTTCCAAATTACAAATAAATATATTGAATTTCTTTACTCATTATGGGGTGCCATAAGAGGTTGGGGAGGCATAAGGAAATGTGAGGAATAAGGGGTACTTGGGGGAGGCATAAGGAATGTCAGGGTTTTGATATACTATATTTTGGTAGTTTGTAATTCAGGTGGTGATACCCATTTCCCATTTTGGGAGGCATAAGAAGCATCCCCATAGTTTCTTGCTCCTTTGGCTTGCTTGATGAAGCCTTAGTATTGTTTGTCATGTTTTAATGTAGTTGAAAACTACATTCTGTTTTGGACTGTGTTTTTATTGTGAAAATGTTGCTTGTGTGTTTGTGGAAGCTTGTTGTTGCCATGAGTTGGATCACATCTTTTATTGCATTGTGGTTGGGGATCGAGGGCCAATGAAGAAGGATGGCTTCTCCTCTTCATTGGATGTCTTGGTTGGGTGGAGAGAATTTCCTTTTCCTTATTCTTGTTGTGATCAAATTTGAAAGAATGAGAAGTATGCATGTTGTTGTTCTAGAGCTGAGATGAAGGCAGTTTGATAGTCCCTTGTGAAATGAAATCTTATTGTAACCTTTCCCACTTGAAGTGGATGAACTTGTATATTTTTGTAATGGAAAGATGTTGTAGTGGTTATGAAAGTGTAAATTGAAATGTGAAAGAGACATACTCTGTTCTGTTCTTTTGAAAGCAAGAAGTTGTGTTCTGCATGATGAAATTGAAGAATAAAAGAAGGATGTTACAAAGTTGTCTTTTGGAATCAATAAATGATGTATTACCTTTCTCAAATTACACTGTGGTATTGAATCTGATCTTTTAAATGTAATTGAAATCTCTGATTGAAAGAAATAAATGCGTATGAAGGAAATGTAGTACTCTTTTTGTGAAGTGCATGATTTGAAAAGAATAAAAGTTACATTCTTGTCTTTATCATTTGATTGAAGGAATGAAACCTTTTAAACTAGCATGAAATGAATTCATTTGTAAGGCAAGTAAAATAAGAACCATTGAGCTAATTTTGTTGTTTCCATTTTTGCTTCACGTTAAACTCTGTAAATTTTACCATTAATGAACAAACCGAACCTATAACCAAGAAATAATAATGAAACATTAAAATTGAACATGCCAGGATATAAATGAGTTCTATTAGATAAAAACACTTAAAGGAAATCTTTCAAAACCTGGAAAAACCGAGTTCAAAGATTTCATAGTTGTTTTGTTGTCAAGAAATGTAAATGTTTGAATTACAAATCAATCAAAAAAATTAAATCTTGAAATTTATCCTAAAACCATCTAAGAACAATTCTCCATGTCTATTTGACATGTTGAGAGAGGAAGAAGATCAAATTGAACAAATCTCATAAGTTAAAATTTACCAGTTTCCACTGTAAAAGACTCTAGATCATTCTCATAATTTTGACTCCTTAAAATTTATCAAAATCAAAATTTAATGATTCCTAAGTAAAGAGGACATTGAGAGATTTCTAGAAAGTCCTCGTTTTCCCAAAACCAAGCTCTCTATCAAAAGTTATGGCCTTTTGAATTTTTCTTCACTTGACATCAAAATTTTTTTTTTGGGGTAAATTTCCTTAGCAGGACTAGTAGGCCTTGAAATTTTCCCTTAGTGCTTCAGATTTTTTTTTAGAAAATTGTCCGAATTTTCCCTGCCAACCCATAGCCAATTAGAGGCTACCACATTGCACCACAAGGCATTGACGGAGGGGTGGATCCCTTTTTAACTTAGCATTTCAGAATAATTTTGGGAAAATTTTCTAAAGTTTCCCCGCCGCCCTGCTTGAGCCCACAGCCAATCAGGGAGCTGCCACATGGAATCGTGAGGCATCGGCGGAGGCACAGGTGAATTTTACCCTTTTTTACCTTTGTGGAACTAAAACTCTTTTATCCCCGCCACCCTTCTTTGCCCGCTGGCTTAGGAGGAGCCACGTGTCCCTTGCAGACTTGCGGACTCGTGGACTCATAGGTGCAAAGGTGGATTTTCGCCCGACATGAAAAATTTCCAAAATGTCTCTATGACCCTACCAACCTGACTCCTCCTCTAGGAAATATTTCTCCCCTTGGCCCACAGACCCGCCCCGTGGTGCAAATTTTCTCCCGTGGGCCTATAGGCCCGCTCTTGGGGAAACTTTTCACCCCTAGGCTCATTGACCCATAATTGGAAAAATATGAGGAGTTAGGAGGACTTCCTTATATCACTGAAAAGGTGAGAAATTTCCCATCCAATGGAAATAATTTAGGGAATTTATGAATGCAGTAAATTTGAGAAAAATCAAGTTGAATATTTAATCCTGTTAGAGAGTGGGTATGGTGAGGAATTACCCTTTGAACCTAATTGAACTTTCTAACCCTAAATTTTGGGACCTTGTGACATCTTATAATTGTTAATAAAATAAAAGTATATTCTAGTGTTTTAGAATTGTTCTAGAACTTGTTGGTGATAACTATTGTCTTGTAACTCAGTTGCAGACTCTCTTAAACAAAAACAAATTATTCCATAATTTTCTTAACTAATCTTAGGTTGTTCTTGGGTCTCAAGTGGGTTATTTTAGCAGGCATCACATTCATCCTCTTCAATAATCATGATTTTTCATTCTCTGTGTCATATATCTTCACTATGTTATTACATTAGGGAATTATGTAGGAATAACCACATATACATGTGAACAGGAATGAACCTCTGTTCTTATTTTTCACACCACATTGAAATGATTTGAAAAACTGAAATCCACACCACACAACTGAAAAACACAAGTCACCATACCATAAGTGCATTCCCATTGCTGGTGACTCGACGAGAGGTCACTTATTGACCTCCAACCTTTGATGCCTCCATCCTCCAAAGTATCATGTTGCTTTAGCTCACTTTGATTTTGATATGAAGCTCAACTATTTTCACATTGTTTATTATTACTCCATAATGTCAAATCATTTATTTTCCAAACATCATGTAATACTAAAAATTCATCTGTAAGGTATTTTTATTTTTATTTTTAGACTTTTGAATCTGACTCATAAGGAACTTTTGACGAGACACTTGCCATTGATACGTTTAGAAAAAACAATGATTCAAATTTAATTAGATGACAGATTGATTTTGATTCATGATGATAATTAAATGAATATAATACTTGTAACTTTGAAACCAATGTATTTCATATAAATTTTGAAAATAATATTAATGACATACACTATTTTATTAAAAATTCTAATGACACAAAAAAATTTCAAGACTTAATTTTGATCGCTTATAAAACACACTAGAGACTCTTGATTTAATTAATGATAATGGAAACAATATAACCTCTATGAAAAATTGATTTAACAATGACAATATCGAGTCTCCAATATCAAAGACAACATGTATGTAGTTACTATGACCATAGGAGGACTCATTAAAACTTTATTAAATTGACAACAAACAACTTATAATATTTTGACCAATGCTAAATAAACAAAACTATGAAACTTAACCCAATATTGATATGGTAAAGAAAAAATTGACTCACAATGGTGAAGATGTCAATGTGGAAATGGAGGATTAATGCAATGCTTTCAAAAAAAAAATAGTTGGAGCAATTGTAAAGACCATTCAATGGCATCAACTCCAATGTAAACATTGTCAAGAAAGCATCCAACTCGAGCTTGGATACATTTCCTTCTGTACATATTCATATCTGACCTTCTCAATCCAATGATTTCTCAAGTGTCAAAACCTTTTATTCATCCATCACATCAAGGAGAAAAGGAGGTAGGATTAATTCGATCGATCCGGCCACCCCTCGAAATTTTGAGAACGAGTTTATAGTCAACTTCTCTCCATATTTTTTGCTGAAGAAGACAATTAGTTAGTGCCATGATTTTTTTCATTTAATTCTATTTTAATGGATATCAACGTAAAATATTGGGGTTGTTTGAAGAGTGCAACATAGATCACAAATAAGGAGAAAAGAAAAGTATGATGCCAAGTGGGACTTCAACAACCACATCATCAATGGTATGTTAGATTCCTCTTCACTACACCATATTTCACCATCTAATTCTCAGTCGGTCAGCAATGCAAGGTAATTAAATGTAGATACATTAATATAGACTGGGGATGATTCCAAATTGAATGGAAAATACATTCGAGTGTACTGTTTATACGATAAAGAGCTTTGATCAGAACTAATACTGGGAAATAATGGAATACAACCATCGAAATAAAAGAGAAGGTGTAGAATATAAGAGATATCATGATAAAATATCCTTATACATGTACATGTAATTTGTAATCATTACACATATCCATGGATTTTACACACACAGAGACAACATTCAAACCTGATCTGATACCACTGATAGGAAATCAGAGAGATCCGAACAACATAAATATTTTACATGTTATAAAATATTGTATTATTCTATACAAAATGTATACTTATATACGAGAAAATTATCCTCTATTTAAGGAAAACCAATCCCAAAATATCTCCTAAATATGCTCCCAACAACACTCAATTCTATATATGAGAATTGTTGAAACAACTCTCCTAATAATATCTCTAACACTCAATCTATGTGAGTTTATTCATAACCCACTTTAAATATTACAACTCTAATAATAAATGTGAACACTAGCCATAAGTGTTCAAGTGAGAGACGGATTTCAATGACTCTTGAGTTCTATGAGAAAACTTAGGTGAACTAAATTGTTGAGAAGTTTGAGTTCCACTTCTTTTCTACTTCCTTTTCCCTTCTCTTCTATTTGTGAATTTGTCATGCCAAGGATATGCCAAATTTTGTACTCCAACACCTATTTGACGTAATAAAATATTGAATTCCTTCATTTTTGTAGCTTAATTGAAGTGTGTTAGACATCTCCATCGGTAAGTGTAAGTGGATATAATGTTTCTTTTGCATGTTATGAATCTTAACACGTCTATTAAGTTGTTTTGAAGCTTTCATAGGTGATTTTAAGTGAAAGTTACTTTGTTAATTAGTTTGGAAGTGACAAATACCTTAGATCTGTCTTGCCATTCTATATTAATAGCTTGCTAATGTCTATTGTGATATTTTTGTGAAAGTCAATCAAACAACAAATGAAGTGATATTTTCAGGTCTTGAAGAATTGAATAGTGTGTCTTATGCGAGTCATAAGTCTCCAAAACATTTGTGTATCACCTAATTTTACATTCTTTTTAGGAGTTTATGCTATTTCTCTCCCTTACCCCTAGCTAGAGAATAGTTAAGGTGATTGAATCGGGAACCATCCGTCTCTAGAGGTTCTTTGCAAAATTGAGTAACCCACACTCGAGAGAATATCCCATTGTATAAACCGAAGAGAAGGATTCCTTGCACTTCTTCAACTTAGGGTGCTCTTCAGATTGATGAATTTTTTTTACACGCTCGGTGGGAGATTGAAGTCATATCTTTTATAGGTGTTCCATTACAACAAACTAGTATACATAGCTATTTTTCCAAGTTTGATTTGTGCTTGATAATTTTTCATCCTTTGCAGGAATTTTCTAAACATATATGGCCACTCCGTTGGTCTAAACAACCCATTTTCCCATTCAACGAACATTTTCTTTCTTTTCCATCATTTCATGTCACTTTTCCATGAAGTTTTTCAATCATGAATTTTTTTCCTAAAATAATTCCCCACTTTCAACAATAATACGATTTGAATCCAACTCCATGCTTCCAAAACCCATCTTTGAGCTATTATAACACTCTTCTAAATACATTTTATGATAAAAATCATATTGAGCATGCATGTTCTTATGAGTATGAAAAATTTGGAGGCCATTGAATACCCGAAGAATATTTTGAAGGATGAGTTCAAGGGATGGAACAAATGTTACAAGCCATCAAGGAGAGGATTACATATTTGTAGGCATTAGAGGATAATGAACATAAGGTGGAGGAACCCTATCAATGGGATTTTCTCACTTAACTTTCCTATCAATATCCGATTCCCATTCCTTATCAAACACCTCAGCCGAAGGTCAAGGTTTCTATCTTTCTCAAGGATTATATTTTCACCGCCTCTCCTCCACAAGAATATCTTACACCTCTCCTCATACTCCAAATCCCACTTTTTAATGAAACTAATAGTTAAATTAGTTAGGAAGAACACTTAACATAAGATCCAAGTAAGGAATATCTAAGGAAAAATATGAGAAATTGGAGCTCAAGGTTCAACTTCAAAGAAATTGCATAGCTCGTTAATCCTAAAATTTATTGTTTAGAGGAGTGCAAGAAAGAAGCGGAAGTTACTGAGCATCGTAAGAAATATGACCAATAGGAAAATGTTAGACAATTTTTCTCAATTATCTTGAGATACAAAGTAAATATAATGTTATGAAGGAGCATATGGATGTTTCTAACTATTAGATCAATAATCTCAGGGTTATATCATCTTCTAGTAAAGAAAATGATTACTGACGATTCTTGATTGGTATGATTCTTATATAGACCATAAGAATGTGTTAATCATGCAAGAAAAGATGCCTACAAGTGAAGATCATAAATCATATCCTAATAAAGAGAAATTTTAGAATAAATATGAATAAGGACCATGATTATTTCAAAGTAGATTTTTTTTTTTCTAAATGAGAATAATGATATGAGAGAGGAATAAGGGATTCCAAGTGAGCACCTAAATGCCATGATCCTCACTACTATGCATGTTTAGAACTTTCTACACTCTTGGAAGGTTGTAGCGATACACTAAGAACATCATTAGTCACTACAATAAAACATGTTCACACCATACTAAAAAGAGGTTATTGGTTTATCTTCAAAAAAATAGCAATGGAGGATAACAATTCAGTTCCTAAGGACTTTGATGAACTCACTTTTGAAAATTAAAATTCAGATTATTATTTAGATCGTTGAAATGGATTTTATTGTTGAACTCGCCATGGAGAAGGATATCATAGGAGATGATGCTTACCACATCATTCCTCACATGGAGCGTAAGGATGCGGTTGATATATAAAACTTCATGGTAGATGAAAATTGAGAAGGAGATGATGAAACTATTGTAGAAGTATTCATCATGGAAGAGAAAAAGTTGTTTGAGGAAGCGAGAATAGAGTTCCCATCAAATTCCAACATGCTCAATAATGAATAAAATGTGTCTACTAGCTCCATTCTTCAAATTAGATACAAAGATTATGGGAAAATTCAAAGGATGAGGCTATGTACAAGCAGATACATGGCTGATTTGGGATCAAATTTAGAGTTTCCACCAGTCATGTTCAATCTAGAGCATGAGAATGAGCTACAACGTGCCAAAAATCAGCAACAATGCTTCTCAAATCTCGATACAAAGAAACTAAAAGAGGTATTCTTTATTTTCCCATATGATAATTTGAGTTATACGGATGGAAATCAAATTTTAAATAGTTTTCAAATCTCATAAAAGACCATGTTCATTGCCAAATTAGTTACACGGTCTCAATGTGCAAGAAACAAAAGCTACTTCTCCCTACATGTATCAAGATTTATTTAGCTTCTCATTTATTTAGCTAGAATAGGTTAGTGTAGGTTTGCTTACTGCAAAACAAGTGCTTATTCTCATATTTCTATTTTTGTTTTTAAGAAGTGGCCTCCCTGTTGTTGGCTAGCCTTGATAGGGTTGTATATTTCCTCCAAGTGTATTTTTGCACATGTTGTTAGAGATGGTTTTCACTTCGTGTGAAGGATTTTCAGTCTTGAGGTGAACTTCTTAGCCACAGGTATTCTTGGTCAAACTTGTGAGGAGGTTTCATATTACTTTTCATGGTTAGGAGGGAGTAAATTAGAGGGTTATTGCAGGATAAAAGGAAATCATTCCAACAAATCCGCCAAATATGTTGACCATTTTTTTCATCATAGTGGAGGGGTATACATTGTTTTTCTTCACATTCCTTCTTTTTATCGGATGGAAAAATGAGCGGGAAATGCGAAGTCATGGAACAAGTTGGAAATCATGCTTTAGAATATCCATTCCCCATATAGGATACCATTCTAGTTTTTTCATCTTCACCAGAATCATGCATCAACCATTATGAACTGTTGTAGGGTCTTGATGGAGATGAAAATGACATTATACATCAGAAACCAACATGCAGAAGTAGTTTGTAGTTTCATTATTGATCATTCGTTCATTACTCTTAGTTTCATATGAGCAAAAAAGGCACAAAAAATTCATTATCAAGTTCCTTATGATTATATGAAGGTGTTTTAGTCAACTGATTTAAAAATGTTCACCCAATTATGAAAATTTGGAGCATTATAAAGAATGCAAACAATATAAACTTAATTACAGAAATAATTACTTATATTCATAAGGAAATTTGTACAAGTTTCCCCAAACAAGACATGGGATATTAATATGGAAGAAAAGAACACACATATATATGTGAAACTAAATACATAAGGTAGAGAAGAAGACATTTCATTTCCTGAAAAAGCGAATCCCCTTAATGATGTTACAAATTTTTTTCCATGCTTCTTCTCAAGTCCACTTAAAAGAAAGGAAAGTACAATTGTGTTAGAGCTCAGGGTTATTTAAGCTTCATTCTATTTTTAGCTTCAAATGTATTTTCATTCTTTATAAGAAAAGAAAGTACTAGAAGAAGGAAACATTTTTTAAGTCCTCTTTAAAAATGCATCTATAGGAAAAATTGCGAGTGAATGATTAAAATTTTAATTCAGCAGTGTAATGCCCACTAAAATCTCCCACTTGAGACCCATGAACAACCTAGGTTTAGTTACAAAATTATGGAATATTTTTTTAAAAGTGTTAACAACCAAAGTCTCAAGGACAATTAAATTCAACTGATAACTTTTCCCATTATAATAATTACTAATTCCACATTATAAAGCAACAAGTGTAATAAGTCAACACCTATCTCAAATCTCCTTAGGGATTAATTTAATCACTGATTACATTGAAATTTTAGCTAAATATTCCCTAATTAAAATTTTAGGGTTAAGGGACCAAAACAATTAAATACCCAAGGTATTTAATTTCACAAGTTCTAAGACAAGAGCAAGGTTTAATTACAGTGGGGGAAAAGAATACACATTTAAAATCATCGAGTAAATTCTTACTTACCCATTCCCATAAATCGATTAAAGATTCAATTTGATTTTTCCCATGATTAATGAAATTAAAACTTCTTGAAAATATCCCCATTAGATAGGTAATTTCCTCACCTTTTTGGTGATATAAAGAAGTACTCCTAGCTCCTCATATTTCTCAAGTTATGGACTAGCTGAACTTAGGGTGAAATTTTTCCTAAGAGCGGGCTCATGGGACTAGGGAGGAAAATTTTCCATAGCTCGAGCTGCGGAATTCGAGAGAAAAATTCACCCAGAGGAGAAAATTGGACCGGCAGAGTGCGGAAGAAAACTTTTCCCAGCACACGGGCCGACAGTGAGGAGGGGGAAGGCATTTAGCGCTTTTGATCTTTTGGGACAAAGCAAATTTTACACTCGCACCTCTACTAATGCCCGGGAGGCCATGTGGTAGCTCCTTATTGGCTGCGCAGTCAACGGGTCGGTGAGGAACATTTGGAAAATTTTACTATTCCAAAGGAAGGGAAAAAGGTCGAGGAACCCGCACCTTTGTTGATGTGAGAAGATGCCACATCTCACCAACCGTTGGTTATGGTTTGGCGGGCGGTGGGAATAATTTGGAAGTTTTGCCCAAAAATTTCTTGAAGCGTTAAGGCTTAAAAAGATTCACTCCTCCGCTGACAACTCGTGAAGCCACTTGGAAGCACTGATTAGTTACAGTGTCAGCGGACTGCAGGGAAAACTTACAAATTTTTCCAAATTTTTTTTTTAAAGTGCTTAATGTTAAAACTGATCTGAGCCTCCACTGACACCCAAAAAAACCATGTGTCGATCAATGATTGGCTGTGGGGTGGTGAGGCCATGGAGGAAACATTGCCAAATTAACTTTTTGGACTTAGATTATTTTTAGACAAAATGAAGGCTTGCAGATTAGCGGAGTGGTGGGAAACTTCATGACTTTGCACCTTTTGGGAAAAAAAAAAAAAAAAGTTTTAGCCCGTGGGTCTGCCTAATAATATTTTATTCATTTAAAATTTGACAGTTAGATTATTTTGAGCCCGAAATGAAGTAAAAACTTCAGAAGGCCATAACTTTCGATTGGGAACTTGGTTTTTGGAAAACAAGGACTTTCTAGAAATCTCTCGATGTCCTCTTTGCACGAAACCTTAGGAATTTGATTTTGATAAATTTTAAAGGGTCAGTTTTGAGAAAATGTCTTTCCACCACTTAGAAAGTGAACTAGTATTTTTAACTTACCAATTTTGTCCAAAGTTTTCATTAATTCTTTTCCTATTTTCCAAACAGGCATGGAGGATTTTACTTGGAATATTTTAGGATAGATTGCAAGGTTAAGTTTACTTGATTGATTTGCATTTGAAATTTATCAATTTTATATAGCAAGAAGTCTGCAATTTTTCCTTTTCCCGATTTGAAAGGTTCTTTAAATTTTTCATAAGTATTTTGGTATGTTTGGGGTCGTTTTGACGTTACTTAATAAAATTTGATATTTCATTTTATCTTTTTGATGTTGTAGGGTCGATTTGTCCATTTTGATAAAAAAATTCTAGTTTTGAAAACATCTAACATAGATCTAATTCGAAAGGATCTATTTTACATTTATCATCTTCTAAGTATTAGAAATCATTTCGGATCTAATCTAACTCATTAACTTGATTTGAATCAACATATTCAAATGCCAAATTATGATTTTGATTTTGAAAACTTTCATTTCTAAAGAACGAGCATTATGACATTTCTTCATACGCATTCACTTTTTCATCTTTCCAACAAATATTTCAAATTACATTCAATAGTCATATTTCCAATGGAAGCAATATCATTTGAACAAAGTAACCACTTCTATTTATAGAGATCAAATACAACTTTATAATCCCAAATCTTTCTCATTACATTCCTTTTTAAAAAACAAAATACAAAGTCAATTTCTTTCACATTCAAAATGGATTTTATTTCCAAAACATAGTAACTCTTTAGCACAAAATGTGTATTAAATTTTCATCCACATCAAGTGGGGAAATGGTTTACAAAATTAGTTTCACAAGGGACTGTCAGAACTTTGTCTTCTTCCTCAATTACAATATACAAAATACAATTTCTTCCACATTTATTCAAAAGCGAGAACAAAGTATATCTCTTTCACAATTCAATTTAGAACTTTCATAGCCCATACGAGATCATATTTCCATCACGAGATAATGCACAAGTTCATCCACTTCAAAGTGGGAAGGGTTATAATAAGTAATAATCTCAACAAGGACTGCCAAAATTTTCTTTTTCCTCTACTCCATAACAACAACATGAATATCCTCCATATTTCTTTTATTTTAATTTTATCATAATAGAATAGGGGGAAAGGAAATTCTCTCCACCTAACCAATACATCCAATGAAAAGAATAATCCGTACTTCTTCATTGGCCCTGAGCCCTAACCGTATTGCAATTAGAAATGAATTTAAACACATGGAAACAACAGGTTTCCACAACACAAAGACATATTTCTCATTCAAAACATAGTCCAAACAAAACTATAGTTTACAACCATAGAAAAAAAACAACAAACAATACTCAGGATTCATCATGTAAGCCAAAGGAGCAAGAAACTATGGGGGATGTTGCTTATGCCTCCCAAGGGAGAAATGGGTATTACCACCTGAGAAAAAACTACCAATATATATATAATTTCAAATCCCTTACATGCCCTTATGCCTCCCCAAGTACCTATTATTCCTCGCATTTCATTGTGCCTCCCCAACCTCTTATGGCACCCCATAACGAGTAAAGAAATGTACATTATTTCTTTGCAAGGTGGAACCCAAATCCCAACTCCCTCCACACTTATATCTCCCAAAAACACTTATACCTCCCACAAAATTCCCCATAGTCTTCTCCTACACTATCCCTAGGCCATCTACCAAACCAACCAACAAATAAAACAACACATTCAACCATTCAACCATTCACATATGCATACAAATAAAAGGAGAGAATTTCCAAGAGCTAAGATCTTACCTCTCCATAATGGAGTTTGTTTCAAGTTCCAACCAGCAAGCTTTCTAATGCAAAATAGCCCAAGATCA
The DNA here is from genome assembly GCA_018340775.1 of Taxus wallichiana var. yunnanensis. NCBI lineage: Eukaryota > Viridiplantae > Streptophyta > Pinopsida > Cupressales > Taxaceae > Taxus > Taxus wallichiana. The sequence goes on from CM031242.1 coordinate 1,021,761,936, forward strand.
ACAAAACACATGTCTATAAAAATTCTGTAACTTTCTCCAAAAGCAAGAGCTCCAAATAGCAAAAGAATTCACCCCAAAAGAAGTATGCAAAAGTACAACAACCAAAAGAGTGTAACCCCAAAAAATAAAATGAATTCGAATATATAGAGAGGGAAGAGAAGAGGATGAGGTGGATCCAATTGGAATGCCCCATCACACATCCTCAACTCTAACTCATAAGTAAACTTCAATTTCCAAAGCACATTAAATAAGTAGGTGAATAATATGACAGATTACTTACACACTCCAAAACAAGCCCACATCCCAAATAACTGAAACTAAACCATGTAATAAAAGTGTAATTAAAGCATACATCTTGAATTATAAAAATGCATAATAAAGGCTAGATTTAAACCCTCCAACCATAGGTAATGTTGGCATGCAAATTTAAGAGGTATAGGACAAGTTTAGCTTGTCCCACAAGCCTACAAAATCAGCCTCTAAGGAAAAATTTGAATTCCAAAGAAGATGAAGTGTTTCATACTCCAAATTTTACTTATATATCTACGTACACATAACTTACACATTGCTTACACATATCTTACAACATTTAATACAAGAGTCAACCACTCCAATAATTAATTTCTTATGACCCAAGTTGGTTAATTTATTTTAACAATATGATTACTCACATTATGAACTACAATTTATTTAAATAAAAATGGGTGAACACATCACTTATTAAACACATACAAACACCAATAAAAAGGAACCAAATAAATAAATACACATAACCCTTAGTCACATTTAAAGGTGACCCCACCCATGGGAATTCCTAACAACAATCAAACACATACACACATGAACAATTCAAGTCGTCATGGTGACCTTGTTGAATTCATCTAGAATTCCAATGTGGTTAGTCTCCAATCCCCGATGTTTGTTGTGATATTTTAACTGCACAACATAATACCTCCTTTGGCCTCGTGGCCATATCAGAACATCCAAATGAATATAAATATAGTTTCAAAATTATCAATATATATATATGAATCACAACAATATCTAGACAATCAACAATATCACTTATAATTTCATCAACAACTATTTCATCATCAATTTTAATTCAACTTTCTCGATCTGCTCAATATATCCAAATATCATATGTCCTAACAACATCGATAAATATATATAACCATGTCCAACAACATGTCAACTTCTATATAAAATGTCTTTAATAATCATCATGCATCATATGGGAATCAAAGTCAATAACAGTCCATGATCTAACATCTAACATGATACTAAATCAAAAATATAATAATGTCCATAATATAGTCACCAGTGATCGGGATCAATATCAAGATGTGTCAAAGGGAAGTGGGCACTACAAGCGGTTGTGCATGTAAAACATTGCATCAAGATGCTAAGATATAGAGTTCGGATAAAAAAATTATCATGCATTTTAAGTTGAGTATGCATCAAGTAAGAGTATATTTTCCATATTTCAAGCATGATGAACAAGTATTGCAACAATGAAGGAGCATCAAATTCTTGAATAAGAAAATGAAAGGAAACATAGTTTCTTGTTTCCATTTTTTTCATTCATGTACTACAATGAGAAAAAGAGTACAAGGTTACCATCTAAAGACATGAAATAATTTGTTTTTATTCTTCTTGTCATGAAAAGAATAAAAGAGAAAATATTATGAGTTTTCTTAAAAAAATCGAAGTATAAAAATATAGATTTTGTTAAATCATTTCAACATTGTCTAGTAAAAATGTCAAAGGATATGAAAAAGTAGGGTTTTCTCATACAATGTCGAGGACACAAAGTTTCGGATAAAAAAACCCTTATTATCGTTTCCTTAAATTTTGCAAAAATCAAATTTTCCAAAATTACAAGTTACCGTTAAAATTTTAAGAGGAAATGTAAAATTTTTAAATCTAAAAATGGCCATATATCTTACATAGAATGAGATAAAATTTGTAGAGATAGAGTTTGAATGTAACGCCCACCCTTTTTCTTACCATAGTTTCTTCTTTGAATCATTACTTATAGTAGATTTTGTACATGATTTATAGCTCTATTTGAATACTATGTGATTTCATTGGGATCTTTTCATGTCTCATGTGATGGTTAGTGTAACGCCCACAAATTGCAAAGTTAAAATCCACAATACGGTCTAATAATTTAATGGGGAAAATTTGTGGAATTTTTTTGTTTTAAAGAGTTGCAAGGGTAAACATTATTCACAATTTAATTAATTTCTTGATTAAATATTTCCACACAATCTTGTGGAAGAAGGAATTACATTAATGATTAAATATTATTAATTTATTTCCCAAAAATAATTTACAGTATAAAAGTCTCGCATTTAGTTTTGTCACTTAATTAGGGTATTTTTCAAATATTTAATAGTCATGTCCCATTACATTATAAAGCTATACCCTTACCAATATTTATTTAAAAACCCGTTTTTAATTCATTATTTAATTTTCTCCTGCACAACGTTTAATTTAATTCATACCACAAAATTTTAACAACTTGCCTAGCCACTAAGTGGCCCCATACAACCAATTACGCATACCCTTTTAATTTAATCCCATTCCCATAAAAATGCCATTCTTTTAAGTTATGTAGGATTTATTTTCAACCATTAGATCAAGTCATTTTGGGCTATTGGATTAATGATGCCCTAAAATCCTTATGAGGTTTTATTACTCTTTATTTTTACCCTAAACTCATTCATTTTCACTTTTGTAGGTTTGGGAGCATGGAGGCCATAGAGGCCATGGAAGGTTGCTCAAAGTTATTAGATGGATACAATTATTTGGAGAGTTGTTTTGGATCCCTCTCCTAGGTTTTCTCAAATTGATTTTTATTCATTGTAATTATATTATATATATATATATATATATATATATATATATATATATATATATATATATATATATATATATATATATATATATAATCCCTATTTAGACATGGGCATTTTGCCCCATTTTATTTCATCTTTCTTTGATATTTTTAATGCGATCTATGTATATACATTGGATATATACTAGTTGAGGGTATATATAAATATATAAATACATATACATATAAATATATAAATACATACACACACACACACACACACATAAACAATTGATATTGGTTTGGCTGCATATTTATATAGTGTGCATTACTCAAATAGAGTCGCGACATAAAAGAAATGCATGGTTATAAGGGGCTGTGGCCCATAAAATGATGTAGGTTTTAAGGAGGGGAGGTGTCAACCCCACCCCCTCCATTCCACTCAAATAAAACTATAGCCACAGGCCGTGACCATTCAACCCATAGACCATTAACACAACTACATTTTTTTCTTTTTAATATAAAAATATTTGCTTCTCTTAATATATAACCCTTTATTAATAAGTTAGACTATTAATATATTAATTTATATATATTTATTAATGATACTTATATATGTATTGGTAATATATATATATCTATAACATATTAATATATATTATTAATATATACAGATATTAAATATTAATAATATATATGTCTATTATACAAATATCTCAATGATTGAGCATGCTTGCAATTTGTGCAATTATATATATATATATATATATATATATATATATATACATATATATATATATACATATATATATATATATATATGTATATATGTATATATATGTATATATATGTATATATATATATATATATATATGTATATATATATATATACATATATATATATATATATACATATATATATGTATATATATATATGTATATATATGTATATATATATATATATATGTATATATATGTATATATATATGTATATATATATATATGTATATATATATATATATATATATATATATATATATATATATATATATATATATATATATATATATATATATTCTTTGGTTACTTATACACACTTTCTCAATTTAAGTGCATTATAAATGGAAAATAATGGCATATGTAGTTGTGAAAATTTCATTTCTATTCATATATTTGGGATAGTTGGAGCCATTTTTCTTGTAAAAATTATTATAGATTAACTCAATCAATCCTTTTACATATACAAAACTTGGATAGAAAATAAGATATCACACACTTAAATAACACTCCTTTTCAATTTTAAGCTTTCCAACAATGCAACAAGGAACTCAACCACACTTTATTTACAACAAAATCTTTCTTTTCCAAATAGCTTACATTGCAACTTTGAATAATGTCTGAAATTTTGAGATTTTCATTTCCAACAATTATACAACTTAAGATTTTTACTTTCCACTATAACATTACAGTTTTGATAAATGAAGATTACAAGAGCATGATTTTAAAATACAATAAATACAATCTTCCCTTTTAATTGAGAACAATGGAATAAAATTTACAACATAGAGATTCTTCCAAACGTTCAAATAGACATGTCTTCATATCAATCATCTCCCAACTTCATAGCTTTAACTTTGCACTCTTTCACCTCTTCAAATTTTGAATCACAATACAAAGAAAGAGGGAGTAGGTGACACTCTCTACCCAACCTTTAATCCAATAAGAGGAAAATCCATCCTCCTTATTGGTCCCCGAGCCCAAACCAAAGAACAATGAGGTGTGTATTGTAACTTTGAAAACTTTCACAAAATGGATTCAACATAGCATGCATTCCACAATAGACAACACATTCAAATAAACAAACAAGTTAAGATTTACAAATTTTCCAACAACACATAGGCTTGACAATAAGCCAAAATGAGAAATGAATATGGGAACCATCTCCTTTTACCTCCCAAATGAGTTAGGGGTTCCACCCAAAATACCTCCAAGTGCACATCCAACTTCTCAACATATCCCTTTTCCCTCCCAATGCAAAATACACAAAGTATAAAATTTTTATCCTTTTCTCTCCCCATAGGTAGAACCTCCTTCTCATACTCCCTCCACAATTCCTCAAAATTTCCTTTTCCTCCATAATGGTCCCATGATTCCATCTCCTACACATCTTAGGGCCATACTACACTAATCCCACTCAAAATACACACACCCATGCATTCAAAAACATACAACAAGAAATAAGAACAAGGTATAGACCCTACCTTTCCATATTAGCTTCCAAAACCTTGAATCCACAAGCTTTAATCCTTTCTAGAACCAAGAAAGCACTAAAGCAATCCTTCAAGGTCCAAGAAATAATTCCCAAGACCAAATTTCCAAATGCAAATCAATAAAATGAGGCAAGTAACCCACATTCCTCTAATTTCATGCCAATAAATATACAAGAGGTGAGGATGATGAGGTGGATCCATCTAGGATGCCACGTTATTATTCCTCCACTCCAACACAACAAGTATAACTCCAACACTAAGGAAATTAAATGAAAAAGGTAAGGTTATGACATGCCCATATGCACACTTCACATGTACTCCATACCTTTCAAGGAAAAAATAAATGTGATAAGAAAAGAAATGACCTTTTTTCCCTTTTACACTCAAAAAAGCATTAAAATGGTCAAAATTAGCCCCATACTTCATAAGTATTGTTGGTAGATGATTATGAAAGACAAGGGAAAAGGTTTACTTGTCCCACAAGTCTCAAAAATTTCCCTCCAAGTCAAATTTTGGGTTTAGAGAGTGATAAAGAGTGCACACAACACAAATGTAATAAATTTCATTCATCATCATGCATAAATCAAGAACTAACTACCCCATTTATCACCCACATGTCACCTCTTCATTTTAGTTTAAAATTTAAGTTGAATTAGCTAATTAAGACACATTAACAAGTGTTAATAAGGTGACTAATTTTTCCCAATTATTAAAAAAACATGTTCCACAAAATTAAAACACACAAAATAAAGAAAAGGAAAACATCACCACCTTAGGCCAGATATATGAGGTCACCCCCCATGGAAAAACCTCCTAACCTAGCAAGCAATAACACAACACTCACATGAGTATTGAATTGGCCCTTGTTGCAAACACACAACATCCTTCTAGGGTTGTTCCTCTATCCCCTTTCGATGTATAGTGGTGTAATTTCCTTGTAAACACAAACAAAAATACCTCTCTGGCCTCAAGGCCATATCAATATGTCATGGAAATAAATACATATAAAAATACATTATTCAATCCTCAATGTACATCAAGCAATACAACACACATATATTTATCAATCAACATGGTCGTATAACTTAGATAAATCATCCTCATCAAATTTATGAATTTTTATCAATTATTTGAAATCACTTAACATTTCAATTCTACTCTAGTAAATAATTTACAATCATCAATAATCCAATTCACATTCTACAATAATCATGAAATTCCCTATATATACTATAACTCCTAACTACTAGATATAATCAACAACATATTGCCAATCCCTAATACCATCATATTATTAGTAATCTAAAAAATCAATGAGACCACGTGGTTAGTCCAATACTTTGAATATACTCAATACGTCAAGAATCAAATTTCAGTATATAACAAGTAACTATTATGGTGAAATCACAACACCCCTGATTGCTTGCAAGTGATTGGTTAAGGTAGTCAATGTGATTCGTCAAACATGGATTTATCCCAAAGTGTGGGACTTTGCAAATGGGATAACCCTCTGGAGAAGGTCGACTTCCTATCCTAACCTAGTGCCAACTACTCCAAAGTGCAGAGAGTTGTAGATCTAACCCTAATCTAATATTTATAAGGAGACAGAGATAGAGAAAATACATGAAAATAAAACCTACTCTAAGGGAAGGTGATGCACTAAGAAGGATGTTGAACAACCTTCATGATAAAAACTACACTTTGAAAGAACCTTGTAATGAAAATAACAAAAATACATTATAACCTTGCATGTAATTAAAGATGACAAAGTTACAATATAACACTTTGCATTACAATGTTCAATAGGGAGGTTTGAAATCTCCACAAATCTCTTACAGACAAGAAAGAAGGGAGGGGCATATATAAGTTTTCCAACCTTTTGAAATTAGCCCCTCCTTATAATATATAGGAATAATGAGAGAAGGGAGAGAGTGGAATTGAAAAACTTGCTTCAACCAACCAAAATGCATTAAAATAACCTACAACAATTATGGGTGCCACTAGAAAGCCCATGCCTCCATGTATTTTTAATTGTTAGAGAATAAAGGAAGCCCATACCTTCATCATTTGGGTAGGTGATAAATTTAGAAACACTCATATTAAATGGCAGAATTTGTTTATTCATTTTGAAATACGTAACCTTACTAAAATTAAGAAAACTAGTTGTAGTTGTGTAGAGGACAACGAAATCTTTCCAAAAGTCTGATTTTATGCAAATCTAAACTCCCACTCAAATGTTATAGCCATCTTAAGATGAGACTCGACATAATGTAATAAATGTGAGTGGTTAATCGACCTTTTCGGACTCTAAAATTGCATCGCATCAGTATTTAAATATGAAATTTCAAAATTTCAGGATTTATAACTTGGGCTTTTCTATTTCGGGATTTGAGACTTGAGTTTTGGGGTTCGGGACTTCGGGTTTGGGGGTTCAGAATTTAGGTTTCAAGATTGGAAGTTCAGGTTTCAGGGATTCAGGACTTTGGGTTTTGGGGGTTTGGGACTTCGGTTTTCGAGGATTTAGGACTTTGGTTTCGGGATTTGAGACTTCGAGTTTCGAGGATTTCAATTTTGGGCTTGTGGCATTGTTCATCCACCCAAATTGCCAAAACCTCCGAACCACCAAAATCCGAACTCTAAAATTCGAGTTCAAGTTTGAGACTTTGACCTTTCCGTTTTGGGACTCCGATCATCCAAGTTCCCAAAATGCACCTCCAAAGATGACCCCTAAAGTGGTTGACCCCGAAAAGGTGTTGACCTTTAAAATCCTCAAACCCTTTTGGACTTTGGGGTTTTGGGCCTTTTGAGATCACCGATTAAGACTTCTCCAATGCTTTGAGCTCTAAAGTTCTTGCGTTGTTAACCCTGAAATGGGAGTTGACCTCAAAATCCCCTCATGCCATTTCGAATTCAAAATTTCAGAGTTTCAGGATTTTGGGTAGGATTTTGTGTTTTGTGCGGTGAGAACTCCGAATCGCTCAACCTCTGAAGTCTGAAAATTTTAGACTTTGGGCCTTTCTTCTCTATAAATTTCTCGGTCATTTCTACAGTGCCAAATCTCCATTCCTTTTTCTCAATGTGTCATTATCGACTGGAGCCCAACCCCTTGTGATTATTTTGTGTCATTCTCCTACCTATCCGAACCTCAACATGCCAATGCAAGCTCCCATGACCAAGTTGATCAAGGTCCATTTTCTATTTGTGTGGTCTTGTTTGTTTGATTTTTCCTGAGGGAAAATTGCATAACAATGACCATTGTAGATTATCATCATATCCTTAAGTGTCCACCAAGGTTCACAATACACCCATACAAAGTCCAAAGTAACAATATAAACATAAGAGTAATCATGATTTCCCTTGTATCTTATTAACATGCTAACTAACACACAATAATAAGGTCCATGTCTCTATCCAATCAAAATTAAAATAATAGTACAATCGATGTCGAAGAGGAGTGGTTATTATAGTTACAATGCGATGTGCCAATCTAGTAGTGATTATTATCATAGTTTATTATCGCACATGATTTTGGTTTCCAATAGTACATGATACAATTGATCCTATTTGACCTATGATGGATTTATGTTATCATTTCATACTTTGATAGCATTGGTGTATTTTGGCTTTAGCATATTATCATGATTATGTAGTTGGAGCTCATATCTTGCTTAATTATGGATGCACGTTGATAGTATATGATCATCATGGGTTGATATTTATTATTGCATTGTTAGCATGCTAACCATGATTATTTATTGTCATTATTTATTGGATATATATATATATATATATATATATATATATATATAAATAGATTATGTTTAATGTTTGCAATGAGTGTGTAAATTACAGGGCATAGGAGAATGTGGGTTTCAAGGCGACAACTCAAGATGCACAAGTAGCTAATGGGTTGATTCTCTAGCCATGTTTTTGTATGAAGCCTTATTTGATTGTGCATGTTGTATAGGGGCACCATGGGTGACTCAAAAATTTGTAGTTAATGTAATTGTGTTTTATTAGTCTTTTATAAACTAGTTTAGGGACCTAATGCCCCCACTTGTATTAGAAGTTTATTAGATTAATTAATTTTGTTTTTGAGAGGTTTGGGTCATATAAACACCCCTTCGGTAGGCCCCACAACCTCCATACTTGGTGCTTTTTTTTCCCACCCGAAATTGGGCTTAAAATGGCAATGTTTGGGACCCCTTTCATCTTTCGGGGTTATCTTTTCATAAAAAGATCCTTTCGACCCTACATATAGGTCGAAGGGATTCATTTATTAGTAAAATGGGAGTTTTACTCCCATTTTACCTCTCATAAGTCACTATTATTGTAATAATAGTTGGATTGTGTAATGCCTCATTCGACGTTACTCCATTTCATACTTTGGTGGCCTTGTTGCTAAGCATTGAACATGGTTGTGCTTCTGTTGATCATTAGTTTGGTTCACCCTTGTCATAGAAAATAATTAGCACCCTCCCTCTTCATCATGCCTACTTGTGTCATTTTTGATGTTTCTAGTTTCTATCCCCCGCAACGTCCTTTATGAGACTTGAGGTTTCGGGGTTCGGAATTTAGGTTTCAAGATTGGAAGTTTAGGTTTGTGGATTCAGGACTTTGGGTTTTGGGGGTTTGGGACTTCAGGTTTCAGGGATTTAGGACTTTGGGTTTCAGGGTTTCGAGACTTCAGGTTTCAGGGATTTCGATTTTTGGGCTTGTGGCATTGTTCATCCACCCAAATTGCCAAAACCTCTGAACCACCAAAATCCCGAACTCTAAAATTCAGAGTTCAAGTTTCAGACTTTGACCTTTCCCATTTTGGGACTTTGATCTTC